>DWDT01000486.1:0-20759 GCA_018245595.1 Microceris scylla
CTCCTCTGCCCCCCCTTCGAAGATTACAAGCGTGAATATACGTTTACAGTAAGGTAAATTGGTACTTATTTACATACAAAGATAACAGGGTCAACGATCTACTTGCTCTGCTTTCCAAATAATGCATACATATATTTAGATGTCGTTTATTTATACATTTAAACGATAACCCGCAGGGCCTGAAATAAACGGCAATAAAAACATCACGTGGGCTGTGTGATAATAGAAGTGTGACAATTCGTCTTAAGTTTCTCTGTTATCTATCAGAGGCATCCATGCGAGTAGGGTAGCCAGCTTGCTATTTTCCTGAAACAACAAAAATATAGGTTTTATGCTCTGTATTCCAAGGACTAGCTTGTCTGAGGTAGATGATACGTTAAAAGCTATTTCTCACTATAAGAATAAAAATAAATAATGTATAAAATAAATATATAAAAATATAATAAACAACTATTTAACTTAACTTTTTAAAACCATAAGATAGATATACCTTTCTTTTTAAATTTTAAAATAAATACCTACCCTATTGAATATCCAATAAAACCTCATTAGTAGAGTAACATTAGTAGAGTAAGTATATGATCGTTATGGTATTTTTAAAAGCCAATGATAGTCAATTTTAGCACCTTACAATAAAAAATCTACACAAATATTGCATATTGCACGAAAGCGTCGCATTCTATATTCTTAGATACAATAACTTTAGACCAATTATCAGAGATGAATGTTCAAAATATGGCATGATACTATTCGTATAATGCAGAAGAAACATATTAATTTCACAAGAGATATATACTCTACGATAGCACTCAATGCTGTAATGTCTGTTCCTAACGGAAACTGGCGTGGTATTCCAAATAAAAATCATATTTATCATGTCACGCGGATATCCTTAGCTCCACAAACCAACCAGATTTTAAACCTTAATAAAGCATAAATAAATAAAATAGCATGGGGAACGCAGCGTGCGTCAACTGAATACCGACACGACTGTGTCGCGGCGCGTCGCATATCCATGGCGGCGCTGATCTCGGCCACAATCCGTATCTATTGCGAAACGGCCCTACACACCTTATTTCTGCCAAATGAAGGTTCAATTTCGAATAACCAAAGTCAGTGCTGAGTACGTGCATGGTCAGTTCTATTTAGCGAGATCGCAGCTGACATGACACCTCTCTCGATCAATAAAGCGTGCCGCCATTTCTGTGCTCGTAGTTCAAAGTGCCACGGGTTGGTAAGATGTCGAAAATGATAAGTTATTATGTTTGTTTTCAACTGAGCTTAATATAATACTATTAATAACGTAACATCACGTGTAGCACACTCCAACGTTTCACCAGTTTTACTATTAATAAAGGCTTAAATCATCGTCTCAAAGATCGACGTGCGTAATAAGTAATTATTATTATTGTGTCAATATGCTTGGTTTCGTGAGACAGGCAAAGACTTGACGAGATTTTTCTATATTTAACACTGGTTTCATATTAATTGTTCATTTATATAATAATAATGATATACATAACATCATGCTTGTAATCCTCTAAGAGGTAAGCAGAACAGTGTAGTACGTTCCGACGTTTCACTAGTCACGCTTACGACCCGCCAAGGAATAGGAAATTAGCCTATTGCTATAAACCAGGCACAGATCTTAACTACCAGCCACTACTTCTATTAGAAAATCTAAGTCAGAAAAATGCAATAGCGTTCGTTCCGGAACTTGAACCTGGGACCTCTCAATCAACAGTCGCGCATGCAACCACCCGACCTTCGAAACCGTCATAATAATAAGTAATAACAATTTATTTACAAAATATAACCAATTAGCCTAATTGACATATAATAATAATTAACAATTTAATCAAACATATCCTTTTAATTTGATTGGATTCTTCTTAGACTTTGTAGTAAAAAATTCTAGTAGTGACTCGGAGTCTAAATCTAAACCCGGAGTAAGGCAATAGTCTCACCTCCCATTCCATAGTGTGATGCAAACGTAACTGGTGAAGCGAAGGAGTGTCGGTACTAGACTCCTCTGCCTACACCTTCGAGGTTTACAGGCGTGATGTCCACTGTCCTTTTAACATTTTACTACGATTCATTCTTACGATTCATTTATTCTTCTTCTAGTCCTTTTTTAACTAGTAAAGATTATTAGCATTTAGAACTGTTAGTCGGCAGTTATTGTTATACTATGCTACACTCCTCTGCCTATCTCTTCAAGATCATATGGGCATTATGTTATCTAATATTAGAAATTTTACTAATTAATTTTATAAGTTGTTTACGTCGGCGTTAGAACATGTGTCGATCATCGTACGCTATTATCGCACTGAATTTTTAATGTGTATACAATTTACTTTTATATAAAGTGAAAACATGACGCCATCACATTTAAATTCCAAAATGAACATAAAACTGTTGCCAGAAATATCAGCGGAGTCTTATTTACACAACCGTCGAAAATCGAAATAGGTCGCCGATAGATTCATTCTCCTCACTTGTACGGAAAGCGGCTGACATAACCGTTATATAAGCTTTTGGAAAATTATATTTTTCACATGCTGAAACAACAAAGATCATTGTTTTCCTTACAAAACGTCAAAATAATTTAGTGTACCGCGATAACGGAACCCACCTATACAGATAAAACGGTAACACTGCACATTAGTCTGATAAAAAATAGCGCTGGAACCGCGCGTCTATTGATAGTTGATACAAAGTAGATCTATTGTACATTGTACTGTGTAATAATAATAATATCTAATAGATAATATGTTCGTGTTAATATTTAGTGTCACTGGATTATTTACTTTCGGTAAGCAGTTTTTTTTAACTGAGTTTTTTTTAACTTAATTACAACTTTGATTAAACGTTTATCAATACCAAGAAAAACATAACCCTTTTATAATAGAACAGGCACTTGCAACACTAAACAAAAGCATTCTTGCGTTACATCATTGCGTTTTAGTTTCGTTTGGCGGTTCGGCTGTATGAATGAGGCGCGCTCGCCCGCGCCGCGTCTAACAATGGACTCCCGGCTCATCTCATATCGCAACGACTTCTTAATAAATATTTATTCAATCCACTGTTGACAATCGTATTTACAATATGTTACCGTCTACTTGTTGATGTCGCCATGACGCCGCGTGGGCTGAATATTTTGTATAGTAACGCATCACATCGCTTGTTTTAGATTTGTGCCAGTAGTACTTCAGATAAGCGGCGACATAACATTCGTATTCACCTACATACGTATTGTTACCATATTATTATCATATTGTTATATTTATTTATTTTTATCTGTATGTGACTATTTTAAGTTGAAGTTGTTATATAAAGAAGAGTTCACTGATATTTTGGACACCAATTTAGTAGTTTTTGAGGTAATACAGTTGTAAGAAATGTCACAATTTCAACTACTAAACTACTAAAAGTAATATATTCCGCCATAGGATCTGTTAATCTGAATATCAATGACTTCTTACGTACTTCTTGTCATTTCATTTTTAGAAAGCTTATATACCGGTAAGGAATTCTTTCAGCTGTGCATCATTTTTAAACCTTCTGTAACTGTCACTGATTTTTTTTAATATTCCCTTTATACCTTAAGTTGTAAAAAACTATAATTCCGATGGTTTAACTAACATTAAAATCCAAAAATCTTATTGCTCGCCATCCTGTTGCTAAGGATTAGTGTAAGTTATGGACAGAATTCCTGTATGGATGAGGACAACGCAATATGCAATGTACAGTTAACTTTAAAGACCGTATAAAGATTTAAAAAACTGATGCGATTGTAATTTTAATCATTGTTCGTAATACATATTTGTAAACATATATTAACTTAATTCATGTAACATACTATATATTTTTATTAGGAACTATACTTGATACAACAATGCGTGATATTCTGTTTAAGGATGTTCATATGAACATAATATATGTATAAGATATATACATCTGAAATAACTGTTGTGTTAAGCGGTAGTTTTCGAATAAATTACAAGAAGACTAAGATTGTATGTAGTCATAGTAAATGAAAATGAAACAAAAGCATTTAAAATAGCTAGTAGATTATTCTATTACTAAACGGTACATTTCCTTTGGGAACTCTACGCCTGTGGTTAAATGAAAGCGAGATGGACACGGCCAGACGTGCGCAATTATGTCAGCCGCCCATCAGACACTTTCTCGGGCGCCGCACGCCGCCTCGCCAGTTCACGCCTCGCACACTGCCACCGCATCGGATACCCTAAACCAAATAAACGTACACTATAACCACCAACTTTCTTCGCCCGTGTATACCTACAACCGAAAAGCTGACTTCATTTTATTGTAGTCTAATCACCGTATCAATCAATGCAGTCAATTATGTGTAATCATAGCAAATAATGTCTTAACAAATATTAATGGTTTAAAAACCTAGTAAAATTCATGCAATCTCATAAAAACGATACTAACAAAAATATTGTGTGTTATAATAAAATAAGAAAATGAAAATAGACAATAATGGTCGTAAAAAAAGTATCAAGAAATTATTAAATGATATAAACTCATTCAAACGGTTACATGCCGACTCATCGGAAACAGATTGAGTCTTGTATAATGACACAGCGTACGTAAAACGGAGCGGCACGTCAGGTGATGGCCGGCAAAACGGCGCAAATCGCGAGAAAATAACGAATGATTGGCGCCGTTAAAACAAACTGAAGCCTGTGCTTATGACGTGCCGACGCAATCATTGCGCTCAAAGCGAGCGGTCATGAGTTGCGGATAAGGAAAAACAGCTAAGTTAGATGTAAATCCAAAAATAACTGGATCTCAACATAATAACCGGCGCCGGCGATATGCCGTAAGGAAGTGTACTTGTACCCCTGTCATACAAGAAAATGAAAATAAATAAGAAATATTTTGTTATTTTCGTTTTGTTTCATTAATAAGTATATTCAAATGCCATAAGTATATTGAAATGCCTTAAATAAATGTCTGATTTTAATATTATAAGCATGCACTATTATGATTGATATTTTATTCAACTATAGTACCTACCTATAGTATGTACATGCAACTCTCTGACAAGAACACTGGGACGCCCATGATTTTAACGCTAGGGAGCTTAATATTTCTCTGAGTTGTATTTTTTAATAGGGTGCATCTTTCCAGTGTCACCTGAAACCTGTTTTGTTCAGCGTTGTCTAAGCTGCCACCCAGAAGAGACAATTTGGCCTGGCAAATCTGTAACATGCCATCCTTCCAACTGGGTGACAGCTCAATGGGTTCATAACCTGGGCCATCCACCGCCGTCGACAGACTCCAGAATCCCTATAGAATATCGCTGTTTAAAGATGGTCGCCACGCCAGATGACAAGACGTGTACGTATTCACTGACATCTTAGAGCCAATACAATGTTTATTATGATGTCATTTATAGTTATTATCAAACCAGGCAACATTGTAACATTGCTGCTATGGTTATATGAATATGTTTCGTAATATACATAGATACTTTAAAACACATAAATCAGAAAATTACGTTAATTTTTTATCTCTATTTAACTTTTCGGCACTCGATAAAACGTCTTCCCTATAAACGACTTGACATGATAATTTAATTTTTTTTTAACATTCATTTTTACTTTCAGTTGGCAACACCGTAGACGTCATTCGGGGTTGCATTCCTCGTGCGCAGGTGGATTCAGTCTGCCAAGGCCTAGAAGCAGTTGAGAGGGCACGAGGACACAGTGATGCTAGATGTTACATTTGCAACCGCAACGACTGCAACTCAGCAGAACGTTCCACATCACAATTCCTTGCTATATTATTGTTTATGGTCTTATACTTCATTTTAAGGTGAACGCATGCTTAACATTCATGGTGTCCAATCAAATTAGGTGAAATAAAAATGCATATTACTTTGTAAACATTCGATTTTATTTTGAACTTTGTGCAATATTGTCGATTGGCTAGAAATTCCAAAGTGCCATATTCGATTAAACCACTCGTCCATAACATTATAAGTAGTTTAATGAAATAAATAGTATACAAAAGGAGGAATATACGGTATACAAGTACTCGCACAACACTTCAAATTGAAATATACCTGCAAGGCGCACAATCGCCGCTTTGAAAATGTTATAAAAATTTATTACTCACACCTTCGACTTAAAAAAACACAATAAGTTATATTTGTACTAATATAATTCTTATGGCGTGAGTGTGAAAATAAAAGATCATTTTTTACTAAGAAATGGACATACTCGAAATTTATTGCCGATGTGCGAATAAATTAAAAATATACCTGTTTTAAAACTAACGCCAATCTTATCATACATACCTCCTTTTGTCTAACATCTACTTGGATGTAACGTATAGTTATGTAAAATTTTGGCCTGCATTCGGCGACTCCATTTCAATTCTTATAATATCTAAGAATGGTCGCTGTCTAGTCTAAAATTAGAATTAGAAAATTACAGTTAACACAACCTTCACAATATTAGATATATATGTATTTAAAATACAATCTAACTTTAAAGTTTTATTGTTAATTAAACTGGAATAAATGGAACTATAAACTGTTTAGAATTTTCTAGAAAGTTCTAAAGGTACACAGTAAGGTGAAACGTTAAGAATTATTGTAGCGAAAAGATTTAACTATATTTATACTTTATATGTGAATTAGTAATATTTCCCAATACTTTTCAGGACTAGGTAATATATACTTTGCATAAAAAATAACATTTTTGTACATATTAATAATAATGTAATATTCCTGATTACATATAATAATAATAATATTTTTAATAAGCTATTTAAAAGAATAGTCTAAGGCAGTCCGAATTTAAAAACTCACGTTCGTTATGGTGTAGAAAAAAAAAGAAATATTAGTATACGTCAATTAAAAACAATTATGGCCGAGAATCTTACACGAGATGCTCAAGAGTATTAAAATAAAAAAAAACTTAAAAAAATTCGAGTGTTACATTAAGTTAAAAAAAATATAGAACTTAAATAAAACATTTTAACTTATTAAGTAATGGAATCATAAACAGTATAAAAATTAATTATTGTGGAAAAAAGCTAAAGTAATACCGATAAACTGCATACATAGTCGTTATCCGAACTTCATCAGTTAAATTAGGCAGTTTAGCTCGTCGTATGGCGTGTATATGTCAATATGTTGACTTAATTGTTGCCAGTTACAAATCACGTAGTAGTTTTTATAAAAAGATGCATTCTATTTCAAATGTTGCCAGTTGGATACAAATTAGTTGGTATTTTTTTAAAGTACATTCCATTTTTCGTTCTATCAAGTACAAGTTATTGTCGCCTACACATGTCTTGTCAAGGACTAAGTTATCTTGTCGATACTGTCCTAATTAACTTAATCTATCTGTAATTTCCATAAAATAATAAAAGACAAAAATAGTCAAAAACGTAATACTTGTTTGTATAACGTTATCTTCATATCGCTGGACAATTCAACAGTGTATTGAGGAATATAATGTTTAGTTTTGTCAAGTTTCCATATGGATAACAATAAATTTTAAACAAAAATGGCATTTTTGTACTACAAATGTACTTATATATTATATATACACCCAACATTACTAAGTTCCAAAACCACTAAAGACAGAGGGTTGCCACAACTGCCAATAGGACGAAGCGCATTTTTCGGCATAATACTGAAATATCATATTCGTATCATCCCTCCACGTTAAACCTCATTTTTATTAATGGTAATAATTTTTATTGGAATTTTGAAATAACGAAAATAACAATTACATTACTAACAACCACACAGCATTAATACTGCAAATTTGTGATTTTATAAATATCAATTCCTTTAAATTCTATCGTTAGGTAATTACCTTGTATATAGAATAATACTAGAAAATCTTTCATAACTCCAAATTCAAAAACGATTCTATAATATATCATACAGATACTATTAGAGAAATATTATCTTTGAAATCCATAATCGTTTTCAATAAGTGATATATTTTGATATAACAATATTTATATTTGATTCCTATCTAAAATATTCAGCGAACAACAATCTATTGCGAGTTGTGAATAATATTGTACTAACGGAAATAATCAATTCTTCTATTAAAATCACAGATGCTATCATAACCTTAAAACTATAAACTACGTTATCACCAGGGTTACCTTGATCCTATTTACGTAAATAATACGAAATTGTTAAAAAAATATAATCATATCAAAAAATGTAAAATAAATGCATTTAAAGATTATAATCGTCTGCGTTACTACCGAACGAAACATTTAGTTGTAACACATTCAACAAACACCGCGTGACACTCGGCTACGACGTCATGAAATACTAACGGGAAAATTTGTAAACTCCTACATAATAATTTTAATCTATCAGCTAATACACATTGGGGGTTTTGAGCGCGCGATTTTTTTACCGCGCGTTTTAAAAATACGTGTTATAAGGCAAATGTAATATGCAAACACACTTGTTCAGAAATGCACTTTTAGACCTATTAATAAGTTTTCTATTCCTAATAGACTTCTGTTCCTAAAACGCGCGTTATTAAAGGACGTGCGTCAGAACGCGAAATGTGTACTAGTTTAAATCTCTTTATATATCACATATTAGCGCCAAGGCACACGTTCAAAATGCCAGATTTGCGCATCACTGTTCATACACCGTTTGGCCGTCATCGGATCGCCGACACCGTCGTTACTATTGCTAACGATTGATGTCAAACACTGCCCTCCAACCGTCTTGAGTCTCGGACCTTTTTGTTCCCAAGTTTGCATTTTGCTATCGCTACAACTCTTCCACACAGCTCGACCGTTGCCCTGTTCTAGGCACAGCCCTTCGTCAGCCATTATTTTACCCTCGGGCGTGTAAACAAGTAGCCTTTCTAGATCACTGTCACTGCCGCAGTTCACACCTGCCGCTGGACCGCCAAGTCCTGGGGTACCAGCCGTAACGCCTATACAGCAACCTTTCTCATTCTTGATCCTGCCAAACCATCTCTCCTCTGTCGGGAAGAAATGTTGCGGCCAAACATTATCCAGATACCACTTGAAACTCTTGCATTGCAAGTTTTTACGTATCTCCAATCTATCGGAGATACTTTGCTGGTCGCGAATCGCCGCGACCGAAGGGTTAAATTTGAAGAAGAATTCCGCCCATTCGTCCATCCAGACCGATGCCGCTCTAGCCAAATTGGAATTCAGTACCTTTGCCACTCCACCAGGATATTTGTAGGGGCTATGCCGTCTGAATATATGTCCGACTCTGGAGCAAGGTGTGATCTCTACTCTGGCGCCGCACTGCCATGCTCTCCACGACAGTTCTAAGTTCTCCGCTCCCCATATCAACATGCCTTCGTCATAACCTCCCAAACGCCAAAACAAACTCTTTCTCACCGCGAACAGCCCACCAGCCATAGCGGGAGTTGGGTAAGGTTTGGAAGGGTTTTTAGATTTGTTCAACATAACCTCGCTGCTCGGCATGAGCCATCGAAAATGCAGTCGCCAGCTGAACGCACCCCAATGGGCGTCAATGCTCTTAGTGTATGCCAAGGTATCTTCGGAGAGTAGATCGATATGGGGACATATGAAGACATCGTCGCTACCCGCTCTCTCCAACAATGGCTCTAACCAACCCCGAGTTACCTGACGATAACAAAAAAATTCTTTACGGTCTCTCGAACTAAAAAAACATACGTTTCATATTTCTTAACATTTACGTAACTTATTTATTGGACTAGCCGTAAAACAATTTCATGAAAAACACGAATAATTTAGTATAATACAACATTAATATCCACCAATTTAATGTGATCCCAGTATTACCACATTCAGATGCCTCGTCGTCTGAACAGAAGGTCTTGCATTAAAGCAACTTTTTTTACAAACCTCGCAATGAGCATCGAGAAACACTAGCACATCACCAGTCGCAGTCCTAGCGCCCATGAGCCGAGCCCCAACCAGCCCGGTCCTTTCCTTACTCCGCAAAATGGTCACTTTGTCAAGTTTGGCGATCGCCGCATCTAGCTCCTCACCTAAGTATTTTCTATCACTTGCATCATCCACTAAGATAATCTGAAAGTCAATAAAGATAATCTATGCCATGAGACTAATCGATGGTAGCAAAGCAACGAGACAGTCATTGCTCCATTTTTCTTCATGTTAAGCATTACCATCAATACATTGCTTTATGACAACACACTATGCCCTACAATCCAATAATAAATCCCATGATAAATCTTAAAATCTATGATCTAGGTTGAAAAAGACTGCCGAGTTTCTTCCGACTTACAGAAAGAACTATTGGAATTTTCTGGAAAACGCCAACAGTCAACGATATCTGATCAGCTGTTAGAAACGCCATAAATATTATTTTCTACCTATCTGTATCTTATTTTCTATCGAGAATCAACTAAACAACTACGAAACGCTTTCAGAGACACGACCTTCAACTATGAAGAAACTACACAGGAGAGATTATTTTCTAAGTAAACAATACATTTTGTACTGATCACTTACCTCCTTCAATAACTCCTGAGGAGATCTCAAAATCACAGACATCACAGTTCTCATGAGGGTCGACCAGGCCTCGTTATGGAAGACGATAATCACACTTGCCGTGGGCAGATTCTCCAAGTCAAATTGGACACTCTTGCAGCTGAAAATGGAAAATGGCATCATACAATGAAACATCATGGAAAATTGTATACTGTTGTCTATTGTGTGTTTACCTATGATGCCATTAACACTGTCCTTATTTAAACTTTCAAAAGCCCAATTCCTACCATGTGTTAGGTATAGCTAGCAAAATTATCGACATCACCAACCCGTTGTCAATCCATTATTGAAGAGGATTTCGAACCGAGAAGGATTAGGGGCATAGTGTACTACGCTGGCCAAGTCCAGATTGACAGATGATAACAACATATTCGCTTTAATTCAAGTAGGAAACCTGTGCCATTAGAATTGGGATATGGCAGCCCATAAGACATAAAGAATATTTTAATGCCATGAAACCCCCTCCCTGCTTGACAGATATTTTCTTCTATTACATTAAAAGAATTGTGGCAATAATTGTTAAAACGCTGCGACTAAAATAGCAATCGCCTTATGTCTAAATTACTTAATTTAAGCTAAACAATTTAATTTAAGATAAGATAAACCGGAAAACCAAATACAATTTTTATCTTGTTTCATTTTCATCATGACTCATACCCCCCAGTTACAATCATTGTTTAATGATAACCATTTCATAAGACAACGACATACATACATACAAATGATATGTAAAATAAATATTAGTTGAATTCAATTATGAGTTCAGTACCTCTCACTCCTCATGTCGGGAAGGCTTCTGTTGATAGATATTCTATCACTCACAAGAATATTGTATGAATGTAAAGCATATAATTCCCGTGCAGTAATAATCTCTCTTGGTGATAGCTGAACTGGTCTGCCACCTTCACCATTGCCATCAATGGGAGAATAGTTGTTCCTATGGATAATTTCTGAAAAATGAATTTAATAAGATTTTGAAGATGTATTCATCATCAGCATTGACAATCTTAAGCTTCAACTATTGCACATTGGTGTTGACTCAATATGACACCAGTTAAAGCTTTTAAGCACTGGTTTACACACAGAGATTACTACACAGAAATGCAAATATTACAGCTCTGAGAGCAGCACCATTACAGCCTCCTTTAGATTCTTCACAGTGAAAACTAACAAAATCATTAATTTAGGAGGAATATGCAACATATCACAAATACATATTTAATCTCAGTTCAGACTGTGACATTTTTTTAACTTTCCCCTTTGTAGTTTTTCAGTCCTCTAGTTACCTAACCACAGGTTCTGTCCAAGTTGTGATCAAATAGCCATGTGTGAGAATTCCCCAAGATATTTACTTAATAATTTTATTGAATTAAGATCCAAACCTTCTGATAGATTCCCTCCATGGTTGCCGCCTACATAATGTCCCACTATGACTCGCATCCCATTATTATCTTCATATGAATCTTGGTCGTAATGTAAACTAAAATATGCAAAAATAACATATTAATATTGACATCAAAACTTAATAAACAGGAATATATGAGTCAGCTTCAAATTATTGAAAGAACAACAAAACATAGATAAAAGTTAAAGACATAATTTTTTTTTATTCTGTGTAAAAGGAAGTATTTTTTAATTTCCCAAATCCTTGCAATCGGCCTTATGCCTTGGTCAAGTAGTTAAAGGAAAACAAATATAATAACTTAAAAGTTCACATACATATTACAAACAAAAATGATATTACAACACAAACTATTCTTGTAACATATATACATATTTATTTCATGTATACAATAACATATTGAACAATATACAAGATGAGTGAAAAACTCATGTTTTGGTATTAGACATGACAATAAGTTTTACATGCCACATATATACAAGTACATAGAACTACAGCATATCTATTGAGAAGCTACTTTAGTTCACCTTGCGAGACGCCGTGTCAAACAGCGGAATAATTGAGATTTGCGTAATGATATGACAGTATAGTTAAAGGTCACATGTAAATATAAAACATACTATGTACCACTCTGAATCTTTGAATTATAAACAGCACATTATATGCATCAAAACAAATTCTACCATTATTCATTAATATAATTATAAATGTAAATATCCTTAATATAAATGTACCAATTGTTGGCATATAAATATAATGTTAGAGATGTTAAATTGATAATTATGTATAGCTGTAAGTTTTATATACCAATTGTAATAAAAATCCAATATTAGATTATAATATGTTAAATAGATAAATAGATATCGTTGCAAGTAGCTAATCGGGGAGCACTGATCCAGCTCCCTCCCACCACCTTAGGGAGTAGGGGGGTGACTGAAAAACAGTGCTGCGTTGGATTACAGTCCGATGTCAAGTGACGCTGAGCCACCTCCTATTGCCTCTCAGCACTGTATAAAAATTTACCTTCTCATTGTAACTTTTTCTATGTATATTATGTGTGGCAATAAATAAAATTTATTATTATTATTATTATATTGTAATACATTAATTGCAAATAATCGCTACTTAGTAGGTTATATAAATAAGCAGTTATGCCCATATAAATACCCAGCATGAGGATTATGGACAAAATCCCTCAGGCGATAGTTATGTTCAGCAGTGGACTGAAATAGGCTGATGATGATGATGCGATTATATCATTTCCCTTTAATCACAAAAGTATACTTATCGCTAAACATGTATATAAAAAAGCAGAAACTAACTTTTTAAGCCATGGGTCCTTATGTCTTTCTCTTATCGTTTTATACAATTCTAAACTAACATAAAACATAGCGTTCAGCAAAAAAATTAAAATTAGTATCAAAGTTGTGATTTTTTTCTTCCGACCTCTGCACCGTAATGACAAAACCTCCTGCAAAATATAATAAAACTCTACTGAAATCCAAATAACTATGTTTTCATACAAGAAATGCAATTACAATTAAAGCAACAAAATCATCACAACACGACAACACAACACAGTAAAACCATTATTTCATAATTTCATTAAATATACTTACATTTTTAAGCAGCATGATGTAATGATATATTTAACTTATTAAAAATGCAAACACAAAAATGTTAATTCCATTGCAACTTCACGTCACTCCTTTCTTTCGCCTTCGCGTTCATATTTTCGACTGGACTAACAGATCACAATGGAAAAGGCACAACCGACACAGTAATATAGGCCATAACTACTTAAACATAGCGTTTACATGAAATTTTTAATCTTATTTCTGTAAACAGCTGTGAGATGAGATTATAAACGTCAAGTTAACATTTTTATGTACAAGTTTTTACAAACTCGGATTCCGACATTTTTGTACAGAAACATTAATTGCTGCTTTTGTAGATACCACTACTGCTTATACTATACACTAAGTATAGATTATTTAAATATCAAAATGATATTGTAACACATATATTTCAATAGAATACTAGGATACAAAAAGGTTTCTTCATATCTTAAAGTCTTTGTTTCTTATGTAAGCAAGTAGAAACTTCTTCAAACTGAATACAGTAATAAATAATCGGTATGACGATAAAAGAAGTCCAGATTGAAAAACCTCAGATAGATAGAAATAGAAAAGTATTTATATTTTACCGAACATTGATAAGGAATGCAAGGAGTACTTAGTCAAAAACATTCAGTAAAATATAATGGAAAAATAACGTAAAAGTAAAATACTGTAAATACAACTTGTTTAGATGTAGCTACAACTTTAATATATGCTAAATATGGCATTCACAATTTATATTCCTCGAAAAGTGACTGACGTAAATATGTCATCGAAAAACAATAATCTAAGAAATGCACTAGTAACATTGAAACCGATTTATTGATTGATTATACACACTGAACGTCATAGACGTGATATTTTGATAGTGTTTATTTATCAATTTTAAACTAATTTTATATATAAAATCGTGTGTAATCTAGAGATATCTTTAAATTAAAAATGTCTAAAGATTCTAATAACTGGAATAGACCATACAAAAGGCCTCGCCTGAATCATCGACCACCAGGATTAAAAGGACGAGAAATTGGGCAATATTATAAAGATCTGCAACAACAGAAAAAACTGCATGGAAAACAAAAGAAAGAAATTTCGGTAAATATAATATACCTAAATTCAAAACTATATAATATTATACATCAATATAATATTTCTATACATTCGTATTACCATAATGTCATATTAGTATAGTTCAGGAATGGTATGAAAATATACATTGATATTGAATACTAAAAATTCAAATTCAAATTCAAAAGCTTTTATTCATTGTAAGGTATATAAATACACAATGAACGTCATAACATATATCTTATATTTATATATTCATCAGCTTTGAGCGCCTATACTAACTATTGTTATTGAAATGTTATTAAGATTCTATCTTCATTTATCAACTCACAATTATAATTTTGTTAATGAAAATGAATGTTCATTGTAACAAAGAAAAATGGAAACATGCGTCCACTCCCTTGTAAATTGATGAGGATATTACAGTTAACGTATTTCATGTCAAAGTCACAATTATTACACTGGTTAGTGATCATTAGATTGATTAAGTGTGCTGCTGGACATAGACCTCCTTGTATGGGGTTTATCTATACTCCCCATGCTAGGCATGCAGGTTAAAAATTGCAGTGTGGCTTCTCACTCTGGCTATACAGCTGCTAGTCTGTGGCAAGGGCATGTAAAGGAGTCTATGCAGAGGGCACCATAATATTTACTAGCTCTTGGCTCAGTCGCCTCTTATGACACCCTAGTATCCAGGTATACGGATGGGGAATGCCTCCTTATTCCAACTGCACATGGATTATACTGGTGAAATATTATACTACATATTTAGAGTGCACTAAGATTACTAGCTCTTGGCTCAGTCGCCTCTCATGACAAACTAGTATCCAGGTATACAGATGGGGAATGCCTCCTTATTCCAACAGCACATGGATTATACTGGTAAAATATTAAACATACTTAGAGTGCACTAAGATGGGATAATTATGACACCTGCTCCTACTACTAATGAGCTGTGCTTGCAATAATTTGTTCTCCATAATAAACACATGTCAAAACACAATATGTTGTTCTGGATTAGTATGTAAAAGTAACAACACATATTATGTGACAGTACATTTTTGAAGTAGTTGTGTTTCTCAATGGTGTTATCAGTGATATCATCAGGAATAATGGCATCTTTCAAACTTGAGTGGTAAATAATGTACTATTCATGAGTGCAATTACTTTTCATATACTACAGGCTAAGTGTCATGCATTAAGTATTTATTTCTTTCTAACATTTAAACAACGATTTTTTTTAAATTTATATTTAGTTCAGCATTACTTTGTGACTTTCAGATTACATTCACAATGCCACCAGCTGTAACAGCAGCAGTAAAGAAAAACATACTTTCTATTGTAAAAACTGCTGAAGAAGAAAATATTCCTCTACCAGAATTGAAAACATATCTGAAAACAAAATCAGCCAATGAGCAACACAGCAGCAATGATGATGGAGTTTTACAACCAGAACCAAAGGCTGATAAATCTGCTACAATTGATGATTCCATTGTGAAATCGGACACATTGATAAACAAACCTTGTGAGTCATCAGACAATTCTGAAAAAGTAGATGAAAAAGAGAACAAAAGTGAAGTCTCTGATGAACCCACCCATGACAATGATTCTGAATGTTTACAAGGGTCATCCAAAGGCAATATTCCATCACTTTCATGCACAATTGATAATTCTACACCATCAACATCAAACACAGTAGATATTAGAAGCGGAATATCAAAAATACCATCTGAAACTCCACAACAACTGCTTAATTTAAGACATACATCTACATACAAATATGGATATGAAGACATAATAACTGGAACTTTTGATGAAAAACTAGAACAACGTTTAGCCATAGGTGGTCCAGAAATCATTACAAAAAACTCACACACTGAAGAACTGTGTGTGGCATTTTACGATGAACACAAAATAATGACAAAACAAAGTCAATATAAGGAAATGTTGAAATTTCGTGAACAGTTACCCACTTACAAGATGACGAAAGAAATTTTGAAAGCAGTAGCAAAACATCAAGTGATAGTCATAAGTGGGGAAACAGGTTGTGGTAAATCAACACAGGTTAGTTCACCTTTTTAATCTGTTCACCAAAAAAAGAGTTGTAATGTCTGCCCTCGAGTTAAAATGAGATCTAAGTTATACTCAAGTCATTCCTAAAGATTTACTAAAAAGAATTCTAAGGTCACAAAGTTATTTTCACATAACCAATTTAATGAATGTTTTTTTACTTTATACAAATCAGCAAAAGGTCACCATATTATAATGGGATATACATAAGCGAGATTGTTCATGGCTATGACAAATTAAAATTCACTCTCTAAGGCTACCAAATATGGGATGACTATTTTCAAACAGTTTACTTCAAAGTGAATATATTTTTCAGTGGCCTATATATTAATACCTGAAGCAAAAACTTTGTACCCCTTTTTACGAAAATTGCACGGGCGGAGTATGAAATTTGGCACACTTGTAGTTTATACTTTTATTTTATACTTATTGGAGAGGCCTATGTCCAGCAGTGGACGGGAGTAGACTGATGATGATGATGATGATGATGTTAGTTTATGTAAAGAAGGAGTGCAGAATGCTAATATTTTTTTAAAATAATGCTTAAAAATTAATTACACCATTAAAAAAACATTACACACACTGCCATGAATTTGATACACACACACATATGTATATACCTCTTTCATTTATGGTTAAAGACTGAGGTCAAAATGAGAATAGATTAATATTGTTTGTCTTTAATATTTAATGTGTGTGTAGTACGTAATACCATAAATAAAATTAATTAGAACATTTATTATTTACATTCCCCTTGTCAATATCAGACATGATGTGTCAATAAGACGTCATTAATAATTGTTGTCAATAAATAGCACAGATAATAGGAAAGATAAGTGAAGTCTTTGACATTAGAACCTAGATAACACTCAAACTGATTTTACTTATGATTTAGTATCGAATTTCGGTCGCTACTGGGCCACTAGTATATATTGATACACTTATATAAACAATCTTTAGGTAGGTCATCACTTTTGAATAACACAATATTTAAAAGATTTATTTATGAAACATCTTTTCAAATAGTAGATTAAAGTTCAAAGTTAACTTGGCCAAAATATATTTTTGTTCTTATTAGCTAAAATGTGTATTATAATACCCTTTAAATATGTGCTTTGGTGTGTGCAGATATGTCTGTTTTAAAAGTATGTAAACTATTTATATCATAGACTAATTATATATTTAGTGTCTCTACATAATGAAAAAAAAATCTTTTCAGGTACCACAGATTATATTAGACGACGCAATATGCAACAACAGAGGCGCATATGTCAAGATTTTGGTCACACAACCGAGGCGCATAGCAGCATCGTCTTTAGCCATGAGAGTGGCCAAAGAGAGAGCCGAACGCCTTGGCCAATCAGTTGGTTTTGCTGTGAGGCTGGAGAGGTCAATATTTTAATTTGGGAATTTTTGTTACAAGATTCCTGACATTTAATTTTGATGCTGTTTTTTGCTCTGTATATGCTATTTGGGTTTCCTATTCTTTAACTTGTCTAAAAGGTTTCTCAAAATGACAATTATTTTTTAATAAGAATAATTTGCACTGATCATAAGAGTATATAATTGTAGCAATATTTTGTAAGCCTTATTGTGTCTTTTTTGCAAATATATAATATAATCCATTTAGCAAAGTGTATAATATCCCTTTTGTTTTTATTTTCCAGAGTAGCAGAAAGATCCCGTGGAAGTATACAGTATTGTACAACAGGTATTTTGTTGACTGACCTTGAAATTAACCAGAGTTTGGGTAATTTTAGCCACATCATACTAGATGAAGTACATGAAAGAGACAGCCATATAGATCTGGCAATGTTCATGTTGAAGAAGGTATTTTTGTATTTGCTCTGTATAAACTCTTTAATTCAAGGTATGTAGGTCGTATTTAGTGAGTAACATGTTAAACTACATTTTAAATTGAAATAACTTTTTAATTTACTACCTTAAAACTTTCAACACTTTTTATTTTTAAGAGAACCCTTAAAACTTTCAGCACTTTTGATTTTCAAGAGAACTGAAAATCAGTTGCGGACTCTGCTACAACATAAAAAGTTTTCGTTATTTTGAATTTTGTCACAGAAATACAGTGGTATATAAACTGTGTTACTACATATATATCACCAAATTTTTTAAGATTCTTTGTATTGCTGGACTAGTCATAAAAATACACATTTCATTTGCTTTAATTCCCTACACTTTGTATATTATTCTTGTAGATACTCCAGAAACGGAAAGATCTCAAGGTGATATTGATGAGTGCTACGATCGACTCCGACAGTTTGGCGGCATACTTTGATGATTGCTTCAAGATGCACATAGAAGGCCTAGCGTACCCCGTCAAAGATTTGTATCTCGAAGATGTGCTGAAACTCACTGAGTACATCCTGCCCAATGAAGATGAACAGCCACAACAGAACGCGTGGCGGGGACAAAGGTATGGCAGGCGTGGACGGGCCAATAAGTGTGCTGCTCGCAACTTCGAAAAACGACAGGAATACTTGGAGGAAATTGGTATGTCACTCTTATTTTTATTAGATATATTTATATTAAAATAAAACTGATGAAGGGCGTCCTACACTACGTTTGCCGAGCCGCGGTCTCCACTCTAGATCTCGCCTACTGCACCGATTGTCGGTTCTCCGGCAGATATGCCCAGCCCATCGTCACTTCAGCGAGCTAATCCTAGTGTAGGACGCTCTCCGGCCCGGTGGGATGACGATCTGCGAAAGGCTGCAGGCAAATGCTGGATGCGACAAGCCGGGACAGGGCGCGATGACGCTCATTGGGGGGAGGCCTATGTCCAGCCGTGAACTAAGATAGGCTGATGATGATGATGATGATGAAAACTGATGGATTTCACATCATCACCATGTCTCAGACTATTGCTGGAAAAATTTTTAACCCAAAAATCTATAGCTGGCCATGCGTTTAAGGTTCTCGTACCGCCTACGCTGTAGATGAATTCAGTCCTTCATATTTTCGCATCAATTCATTTCAGGCGATTGGCTGTATTCGAAGAAGCAAGACCTAAATCCCGAAGTTTACAGAATGCTCAAGAATCCCAAAATAGAAGAATTGAACTTCGACTTAATAGTTCAACTCGTCGAGTTCATTTGTATGGGTCCACCGGGGGCAATACTCATATTTATGCCTGGATACAATGAAATTTCTAAACTGTTGCAATGCATGCAACTCTTTCCACCGAATAGGTATCGAATATACCCCCTGCATTCAAAACTACCCACATTGGAACAACACATGATATTTGAAAGGCCCCCGAACGGCATAAGGAAAATCATTGTAGCTACCAACATAGCAGAGACATCTATAACAATAGACGATATTGTCTATGTCATAGATTGTTGCCGACACAAAATAAGCGGGTTGAACGTTGGAACAAATATTGAAACTTTAGACGTACAGTACATATCGAAGGCGAATATGCGGCAACGGTACGTATGACGATTTTGCTTCTCTTTTCAAAGTTAAAGTCAAAGTGTTTATTTGTACATATCATTGTATAATATTGTCTAATAATCTGTATTGTTATAAAGATACATTATTTTTAGTTAATAATACCACACCATATTACCTTTCTTTTTGATAAATAACGTGATGAAACATAAGTACAATAAACACAATATGCAATCTGAATATATAGCGACCTAACGTAACATAACCTAACCTAGCCTGAACTAATGTAATCTTTGTTTCAAGTGGTACCTTTGTTTCTACCTTTTTTTTGTTATCGAGGGGGAAACCTTCAAAAGGTACCCGGTATCCTGGGAGAAATACCGGTTATGTGGGATTTGTTCCGCACTAAAACCACCCCGGTGGCCTTCCTCAACGCTTGTGAGGGGGCTCCGGGATCTCCGGCGGAACTCACCGGTGCCCTCCTAGCGTGTCGCCCCTCCAGGCCCTACACCGGGAAGATGCATAATGTCATCTCCCGAGCCTACCGATTATTACGACAATATGCGGCCACACATATTGTCGTCCTTCCCGGGGTCGTTGCCTGAACGGTTAGAGCT
>DWDT01000487.1:0-20734 GCA_018245595.1 Microceris scylla
CATAATAATCGGTACAGTAGTTTTTGAGTTCATCGATAACATACATACAAACATTCATTTTTATATAATAGATGTACCTAATTTTGTCGTGTAACTTGTGCCATAAAAAAAGTGCTGGTGTGTTCGCTTATCATTCAAAAATGTTTCATATCTCATTAGACAGTATAATTAATGATGTAGTGTATTTTTTTTTAATCCCTACACTTCATAATAGTAACAAAGTCGTCTTTTTCTACATGGAGATAACTATAGTAAATTCTCGTGCGGCGGTAATTTTCTGTATGTCGTAGTGTGGAAGTTTTGCGGAACGTAACGAGCAAGCTGAACAGCCTTAAATATAACCATTACACGAGTCAGTCGTAAAATGGACAATGAAGTACAACGCCAACATTTATTAACACTCTTTATGGATATCATTACTAGATAATGTTTATAGTTAACTTAGTATATTCTGACATTCATTATTCTCCGGCCGTTATGACGCGTATGACGCTTGTTATTCTCTTACTTTTATTTCGGTGAAGGTAAACGTTATAAGTACAAGTACTATATCCGCCAATGTACTTACTAAACTGACGACGTCTAATAGATTACTCTCTAAATGGTAGGTACAATAATAGCTTCACTTTTAGTATAAAATGTAATACAAAAGTAAAGATCTAAACCCAATTTGTCGCAGCTTCTGTCTGTACATGGTTGTATTTTAATGGTATCACATGGAAAGATTTTCGCCAATACCTACAATTTGAATATAATCTTATACTTTTGTACTAAACTTTTAATTATCATGCGCTTTATTAATATTTAACTTACTTTTGATTGCAAAGTGAAGGTAGCCAATTAGCGAAGATATTTAAGTTAAATAATACTGTAGCCGCAATATATAACTTATTGTTTTGCCGATGGCAATGTAACTTGCAGAAAACTTATTTAGTTATTGGCAACTCGATAAAGTTGCTTTAGGTGGCTAAGGAAACACCGTAAATCTAATTAAACTTTGGACTCCCAAATGTCTTTAAAAAAAATCTATTCTTTCGCATGAATACTCGCCGATTGCTAATTGGACTTGCAGATTTCCTTCTAAGAATATCATTATCCGTGAAGTTGCAAATTGGGTACTAACTAATAATAAGAGATTCAGACTGCACACTATCTAGCCATTCTATCAATGAGTTTCTGGAACTAGAAAAGGAGAAGCTTGCATATTGATTTTGTAATTGTTCACGAGTTTGCAGGAGGTGGGTCAACGTCGTACTAGGAACACGATTGTATGACACACTTGCATCTAAATTCAGTAAACGTAATGCAATTTTCGGAGCTTTTGTTCGCTCTCCTTCAAGATAACCCCGTCACGTTTTCTCATGATTGTATTAGATAGATAATGACCGATCGTTAAATAATGTTCTTCACCCATTTAATTATTCATGAACATTGAGCAATACAGTGTAAATCCTCGTGCAATTTGCCGTGGAAATCTCGGGCGTGAATCTCTGTACGGAGAAATTGTTTTGTTACGTTAAATATTTATTTGTCGACGACGTTAATTTATCTATTCTGGATCCAAACTTGATATATACGGACGAGTGTACCTACCTATATGATTTTAGATACTGATTCTGCGACAAATTTTGTGCCTAGTGAAACTTTAAAACGCCTTTATACATATCACTTACCTTAAATAGCTATTTAAAATACTAAAGTGCACTACACTCTACAGCATATATTAGTTTCACGCGGAGTTTACTAAGTCAAAGATATAACGACATTAAAGGTAAAATGTTGTTAGTCTACCGCAAGTTAATAGACTGCAGGGGGTTCTAATGCATCCGTCGTATACTTCGGTATCGCTGTCACTTCATTAGCAGCGTAATTATCAACAGCCCGATGCGACATTCAAGCACTTGAGGACTCGGCGATAAACTTCAGTTTAAATTCATTACTTCCAACTTCAGTACTGCTTTACAACCGCTATCGAATAAGGCCAATGTTATTTTAGATATGTGTTCTTCATTCAGTTCAAATGTATTAATTTCGTTAATCTAATTATTAGCTTTTAAAAATAGATTGAATTCATTAGTAATTTTTGATTATAGTAAGATTATATTATGAAGATCGCTTGTAATTGACGTTATGTATTGTGGTTAGATAATTTACCTGGTTTCTGTATTCCATGTTGAATGCAAGCGTTGTTATCCAGCAAGTAACATCTTTTCTAAATTACATCGCGGGATCTGATCAATGAGGTAGTAACCATAAAACATTTTTTCCATCTCGACTACTCTAAGTATTGCAATATCTCCAAACGATAGTTTTAATAAAACTTAAGATTATATTGGAATGTACAATCTTAGCTATTATAATTAAAAATAAATTTGTAGTTCAAAAAATATTCCGAGTTGCAAACAATTTGGTCAAGTTATGCAGCGACTGGCGCAGTTTTTTAATGGTCGTTCATAATTTTAAGAGCGCGTTTAGTAAGAGTTCCTCTTTATTGTCGCTGTATAATTCGTTAATTATCGGAAACATTTGGTGCGGTTTAAAAAGACTGCCTGCAGTCATAGTAGCAAGTAACCCATACCTTTACGAAGCACCATTCGAGGAACGTATTAAAGTCATCTTTAGTTACAACTCAATGCTCGCCGAATTGTTAAAGATGTAACATAAATTACGTATGTATAGTAAGCGAGGGTCTTATAATCAAAAATAATATTTGGGATGATGATATTATGAGGATGATATTATTATATACTATTCCACGATGGGCCGTAAACGTAACTAGTAAAACATAGTGTGAGTGGACACTCCTTCCTCTTAGGGGATTACATGCGTGATGTTACGGTTATAATTGGCATGCAATGGGAATTATAATAGATATTGTTCTGTGTTCGCAACACTTCATGTTTTTAATATTTCCAGAACTTCATTCCTGGCAACAAGCACTCTACAGTTTTATTGTCCCTTTTTTATATCTGAAATAAAAATTGTATCTCATTTCCCGTACCTGTCTTCTAGGAAAATTGTTCTGCTAGCTCTTTATCATAAGATTATTCTTGTACACAAGTGGCCATAAACGAATTATGTCAAAACAAACCTCGGGTTTTTTTAAATTAAAGTACAACGGCTATTTGTGAATGTTGAATTAAAATATTTTCCGACGTTAAAAGCATTCCATCATTTTATACCGAGTTTTCATTGCTTGACGAGATTTGAGTAGATTAATTACGCCCATAGGCGGTTGCAAAGCCGTTTAGGGAGATCAGGTTAATGGTAATAGTGGATTTTAGCCGTAATATTAAATGAACATTTTATTCCAAGCGAATATCGGTGTATTAAACAAAGACAGACGTATATTACTTCGTTATGTACAGTACATTCTGATTTTCATCTTTCTTAAGAATGTATATTCAGCCCGTTATACTTACATATTAATATAAAAAACATATCTAAATGATGAGAAGTGATTTTTCTTGTAATCCATTAACGAACTCAGATTATTTCATTACTAAATAAGAAAATATATTTTTCAGGACGTTAATAAAATTCGAGTGTCTCTTGAACATCAAATGTATTTATGTCAGTAATAAGCTTTTTAGTTCACAATAAGCTGATGTGAGGAAAGAATAAGAAATTAAATTACGGAACACTTTGTTGCGAAGTATTACAACTGACATCATCGCAAAACAAATACTAATAGTGACGTAGTACAGTGAGTTTAAAGAAAAAAAAAACACGAGTTTGATTGAACGAATTTCCCCGGGGCTACAATATATTTTCGAACAGCATTCGGCAATTGAAGCGTGCGCAATCAATACAATATGATAAAAACAAATAAATCTCACAGTATGAAGGTTTTGAAATATACAACATTGTACGTTATACTATCAAAGCAGAAACGTGCAGTGGCGTTGTAAACAACCGAGGAACTCTGGAAGAATTAAATTGTGGTCTCTTTTCCCGAGGGTTAGGTATACTCGGTTCTTTTCGACAACAAAAAGATCGTACTTAACCCCAAGTAAGCGTGCCGCCATTACATTGTATTAAGTACTCGGTGCGAAGAAAGAAAATTACCTTTTTCGTTACACTTATGTTGATTTCGCGTCGCGTTCTGATTGTTCCCGGCTAGAAAGTATCTTTCAGTTTTCTCGACAACTTTGACAGCCATTGTTAAGGGGTCTTTCTTACCTTCTCGTTTAGTCACTACAAGTACCTTTGTTTACTAATATGCAAATAACAAAAGTTGGCACGAAAATATGTAGGTGACTGTATCTCCGATCACATTATACGGACGCCTCACTGAGTCGCGCTAATGGTTAAAGGTTTACGACTTTCTGAAAAATAATCAATAGATGTTCACACTTTATGATCATTCAGCAAACAACAAACAAAACACTTACACCGAAAATCGTTTAGATTGCTTTGGGACGTTGCGGATTTATCAGCTATTCATGAAAAATAGTAGACATATGTATTCCCATGTATTCCTTACGAGTACATTTCAAAATTGTACTGGAAAGAAACTCATCAAACACTAAAGATATGAACTAAGTTTTTTGTATTAAAGATTAAAAACATGCTTTTAGTGAAATTTCTAACTGACTTTTGCGTACCTACGTGAAAAATACTGCATGAATGCACTCTCGCTCAAGTATTCTTTTCCACTACGTCGTGTTTTTTTTCAATCCTTCCGCTTCCATATTCCAATTTTATCAGGAGAAATTTGTAAAAAAGCCGAATGAAAAGCATGTGCGTATAAAATACGTATAGTAACAAGCAGTCTCAACAATTGATATGAAACGTTCGATGAGCAATTAGCTAACAAGCGTATTGCGCGAGCTCGGCTCGTTTCCATGACTTGCATTTAGCAGTCGTCCTCCGCCCTCTCCGTTTATCGAGCACCGACTACTCAATTCATTGGTCGGCCAGGATTTCAATGTCCTCTCGACGTAAGCTATTTTCCATGTTGCCGTGAGTAACGTCGCTTTTATAACTCAAAGTACTTCAAAATTTCTATTAAATCGTTTGTGGTAGGTATGTGTATTTCAACAAGGTTACCTGGGTTTTCATAATGCTATATAGGTAATAACCATACACCCATAGTGTGATTTACGTTCTAAGAACTTTATTTAAAGGCTTTAACTATTTATATATGTAGGTCACCATCCATAGTAACCATCGTAAACGTGTTTTGAATAAATTTGTACTCAAATTATTTTTATTGTTTCGTTACGTGTCTGACTACGATTAGACAATGAAGTAACTCACTTCATGTATATATATATATAGAGTATCTATATATTCCGGGCTTATACATCTTTAAATTAAATATATTATACTCCTACTCGTATATAATATTGTGCATAGATAGTAGCAATACTTAATGAGGTAACATTGTTAACAAAACATTACGTAGTTATAATTTTGAGAGAATCCATAAGAATATATTTTGACAAATGTTTGGGCGTAAATACAATATATTTCAAAAGGGATGGTGTTTTCACAGTGCTATTACATAGTCCTTTTGCTGAGGGGCGAGCGGAGTGAGGACGTGAATGTGCATGAAATTTAGGAGTGCACTCGTAACAGCTCCGCGTGGAGGTGAAAGACGCACGGAATAATGATTCGTGATTCTTCCCACTTTATGATAACTTCTATATCGTCGTTTTGCATCAATTTCAGGCCACCGAGTGGTAAACACACTTTGGACACGTTTTGATTTACCTTTTAAGCATTAGGCTTTTTACCATCGCGCCGTCGTACTCTTTTCACATAGCGACAAAGTTCAGGTTCTTTCTCGAGTTCCCCGGCAATTTACAATATCATTTTATGTGTACATGATAAATATGCAATATCTCCTAATTCCTATCAGTCCAGATTCTCGGTACTGTTAATTTTAATACATTGCTTTAGATTCAAAGCCGAGTACCATTAGCGATCAAGTGAAATGCCTAGTGAGATTGCTTCTTCTCGTGACAATGCAAACTTCGTCGAGCTCGACTTCCGATGCAAGCGTCAATCTAATCTGAATTTGCACGGAATTCTATCTGCAATTTTAATGTTTTTTTATTCCGTGCATATCAAGAGCGCGAGCCGCGATAACGACTACCTTTATAAAACTACCTCTATTCGCTTGTTTGTTTTACAAGGCACAGTGGAGTTCACTCGGAATATAAAAATATCTGTGTTGAATCTGTACAAACTGAACTGTTCAAATTGTTTCTAGCTTTCTAGTTTTAATATGAAAAACATACGTATTAAACGAAAATAACCAGTGTCTCAGAAATACAGCGACAAAATTATGAGCTATTAAAATGGTTCACTTCATAATAAAGAATGTTTTAATCTATACGGTTTTCGACAAGGTATGAATATAATGTATAAATTATTATTTAATATGCACTGTCTGGGTCGCGGTACATGGTGACATGACGTCGACACTAATGGCCACTAATTGCTGCAATAACGTTGCTTGAGGTTAAGATATTCACGAAAAGGCAGGGCACGAGGCGGCGAGCTGCTAACGTGAGCGGAATTCGTCGCTATGTTCCACAGTATTCAAACTAAAGATGGTGAAATACTGCGGCCTTCTCCGTCTACGTTCATAAAATTACAATAGCAACCATGAAAAGTTTTAGACATTTTATTTCAAAATTAGAATTCATGTGCGGAACAAGATGAATTGTAGAAAAATCCTCCGCTGTTTCGCTAGTTGCTTAATAACTGGTCCACGTTTTAATACTATGAAACAACAGTTTTAACAATACAAAGAACTAAATTTAATTTATGTTTTCGAACACTATTTTCAGTCAGAATTAAAGTTCGCCAGGTTGTGATAAAACATACTTATTATAAAATAGGTATGTTTTTCGCTTTGATTAAACTTTATCATAGTAATTTCTAAAGCTATGTATGAAGTTCGGACACTGGTTAGAAATAAATATACGGCATACATATAATTATTTGTTATTCATTTATTTTTAAATAGCTAAATAGCTTCTTTGTTATTTAATGCCAATACTAAATTTTAAGAGGCGTTATATAAATTCATTAGTCTGAATACATCTCACTTATAAGTAATTTGCCGTTTCTCCTGAAAAAATTAAAACAAGCCGAGTAATCACGACGATAGTAAAAAAGTTTTACCGCAGGTAGTCGTGAATACATCCTGTATTATCCAGAGAGCACTACACCTGAAGGACTTCGTACATTCGTTAGTAGAAATTATGTCGACGCTCGCCGATCTCATTACGTCACAGCTCAGACGAGTACCTACCACACAAAAACGCGAATATCCCTTTACAACACCAACGGCATATTTAGTCCGTGTTCACTATTGTCTGAAACTCATTCAAAATATCAGATGGAAATATATGCAACGGCACGGCCCACCTAGATGATGTCCCGTCGCTACGATGTTCATACTCCACTCAACCAACACTTACCTTCGATTTATCGCGAAACTATTAAAATGTACATCGTTACTCGGTTCTTGAATATACATAAATCACAAGCTATTTTTTCCATAATGCTCGGAAGCATCTGAAAATAACCATTCACGTAAATCTTTTTATGACGTAATACGGCCATAAGTACCCGCAGCGATGCTCAGATAGGTATAACTGGAATGTGGTCAAGATGAAGCGTTCAACCGTAATTCGATTTCCCTTAGATTTCCGAACACTTCAAGTGATAATGCAGTTTGCTTTGTCACTTAGAAGTGTTACGGTGTACTTTGGAATTAGTTTTTCTTACCCGCGAATATATGTTTAGTTTAGAATAAAAGGATTTAGGACATAATTATACACAGGTTAGGACATTACAATCTGGTTCACAAACTTTGTGTAATATTACATTTAAGTAATGTAAAATAATCTAGACTACCAAATTAATGAAATATTTAGAGAAAAGAACGAACACTGTTATTGTGTGTAAACAATACGTTTGTGGTTATTGATCAGTTTGATTTTAATTTAATTAGGAAGTCAGGAATACAAAGTAGGTATAGAGATGAGGGAATTCTATTTATGTATGTGTTCCAAATCGCTCGGACTTCGGTAATATAGGGAGACATTGGGAGGAGGACAAGATATTTACATTTGGACGTTAGAAACGAGCTAATGCAAAACCTTTATGTAAACCGAGGGAATGTTCTCTGTTTATATGTATAGGTAGTACAGTATTGATTCTCCGCCTTACATAAAGCAAGTGGGTTCTAAACGATCTCTCATAATGATGTAGCTTTTTTTAGTATGGCCATCGATAACCCGCTGCTTGTAAATTAAATTTCCCTTCGATACCGGTTGGACGCAACTTTATCTAATTTACGTTATCACGTAGTTAGTATACGCTTAAATAAAGCACTTTCTACCTCGCAATTTTAACTGTAGTAACTCCCTTTAAGACAGTAGTTAATCGTCTAGTATGCATTATTTAAAAAAATTATTACATTTAATGAAGAAAAAGAATATTACGTAATATGATCATTATTCAAAATATCTAGTTACATTTCTTTAACATTGTGACGGTGGCGACGTTGCTGAAATAAGATTTTCAATTATTCTCCTCCGTCGTACCTAGAAGTGGCGTAGGTAAATTGCGATTTTGTTGAGCATAATATAACGAAAGTATGACATTATTTTACAATAATTCACGTTAATTTTCACTTATAAAATACAATAGCAGAAAACTTTAATCTTTATAGAAGTTATACTTGTATGAATTCTGTTCTTAGATTCTATTTTGCTATCTTGAATAAATAGTCGTAAAATCATACAAAAGGCTCGAAATCTAAAGCAAACTTTGTGTGACCGTTCAACTTTGTATAGAATGTTTATGGTATATTTTTCTTTCATGTAAAGGTAGCAGCTTTCCAAAATAATATTAATAGATAAAAATCAAAATAAATATTGTTGTAGGATAACCCCCCGTCCTTAAGCAACATAACCCGAAGGTTCTGCGATAACTCAAAAGAAATATTAATAACCTTTTTAGAAGACGATCTTACAAAAACATTGTACAAATAACCTTATACAGGATTCATTTGTTGCTCAGTTAACATTTTCGAAGGAGGATCTCAAACACATCTGAAATCATTTATTTCATTTGTTGCTCAGATAACCTTTTCAAAAAAGGATCTCAAATACATCTTAAATCATTTATCTACTCCCCGACCCGTGATATTTCCGGGTTATCTGGAAAAGTCGTAGTGAGTTAATGATTTGTCTAATACTGATGTCTGTTATAGTACAAACCTTTTATAACCTTGGACCATCACTAGGGGTTAGCACGAGTAAGGCTGAGCTCAAGTTTTTCACAACCGTCTAAGATCCTGTCTACTTCAGAAATAAATGATTTCAATGAAATAACTTATAATCATTCATTTATTATCAGGCCGTTTCCGTCTACTGTTAGACATAGGAATCTCCAGTAGCACGCCACGGAGATCGACCTTCAGCTCTTTTGCAACAACAGCCAGGTTCTTTGGGTATATCATTATTCTAACTAGCTAGAGAACGTCCTACGCTACCTTTACCAAATCCCGATCTCCACTCCGGAATACGCCTACTTCAATCGTTATCGGTTCTGCGACACGTGACTCAGCTTTAACCACTTCAAATTGTTAATCCTTGGATTATATCGATAACTTTGGTTCCGTTTCGTTTCCGTTTCCGGTTCAATCTTTCAGAAAGATTCCAAGTACCTATTCCCTCTCCATAACTCACTGAGTAAGTTCATAAAAAAATGTATATAGAGTGTATCACTAACGAAAATTTATTAACAAAATTTATAGGTGTTGTATTCCAATAGAATACTATATTCCATAAATGCGCTCAATAAAATTCTTCCCTACGTTTTCTTATCTACTACAGGTAGATAGGTATACTATAGGTTGGTATCTACTTACCTTCTATAATGTTCGAATTATAAGTACATACTCGTATTTAAAGGCCTGTTCTTTATACGAAATTTCCATGTAGTGATTAAAACATCTTAAACATACTATTTCATTATTGAGTTGTAGAATGGTTTTAGAGTGGTGTTTTTTATTATTGCGGGCTTATGATCCAATCTTGACATGAACCTTTGACACTGCGACATTATATGCGATTTTTGAGATAAAATGAATTACTCCTTGGTCGAGTGATAGGCTGTGATATCGAGAGTGATAGGCTCATCACCTATTGCCATACACCGGGGATTACCGGCAATGATGTTACGTTTCTTAAGATAAAATGTTACCTATCACAACGATAAAGGAAAACATAGCGAAGAAACCTACAAACTAAATTCTAATACGTGTTAAGGCTGCTAACCCGCACTTGGCCAACTTGCTAGACTACATGCCTTGATCCTTTTTATTCTGAAAGCGGAATTGAATCCGTCAGAGGAACATTTAAACTGTCGACGATAATAACTTTTACGCAGTGCAGAAGATGGCAAGCAATTAAATAATTTAAGGTAAACTGCCCTCCTTGTATTATACGTCTCCCCTAAGAACATTAGATAAATATACGTCGCACCTACCTTTTCGATACAGTACTCGTAGGAGTTTCTGTCAGTTTGAGACGTGACTGTCGGAACAAAGAACTTGCCTATTGTAATACGCACTAAACTTCAATATCACGATATCGCCTGGAACCACGAGTGGCACGTGACGCAGTGGAAAGCCATGAATTATAAAATTTGTGGCAATTACGCTTTATGTTTATGCTATTTCTACTTATATAACATTTTTATAATTGCATTGTTTTTATATCCGGAGCCCAATTCAATTGAGATTCGAATTTTTGTTAGATGTATAACAAACACGACGTACGCTTGTTACTGTACCAAAGCGCATTGCATAATATTTCTCCTTGATATGGGACGTAGTGTGAATTTTTACTGAGATTAAAATGAAATGTGAAAAATAAATGTTTGCGCAATGTAGGTAGTGGTATTATTTGGTGTAGGTTAAGTGACAATTAATGCAATAATAGTACAAAAGCTCATGACGTATGACGTAACGATTAATATATATTTTTTTTTCAACTAGCGAAAATGAGTTGAGTAATCGCTTGAGCTGGATTTTAATCGTGATCGTATCAAAATCAATTTTCGCTCGAGGTTTAACATAGTACCCACCTATTTGTGAAGTAGGTCAATAACGATTTTATATTAATTTTATTCAAGAGCTTTTATTTTTAAAAACAAAGACATCGAAAGGCTTGTTTTATAGTGTATAAAACAGTCATATTGTTCCTTCGATAGAGTAAACGTAGATGCAGATTCTGGTTGCAATTGTTGTGACTCTTGATTTTGCTGCTGTAGCAGCTGGAGCAGCAGCTCAGTTAATCTAGCCACCAAATTATCATGGAAACTTAACGCTTCTTGAGTCCAGTTTTCGTTATGCACTTTGATTACTGAATATTAAATACTTTAAAACGCTTTTAACCTGAACTCACCCTGTTAATCCTCAACATACTTAACATGTTCTCAGTTCTCTATTCAATTTTATGGTGTATATATGTATATGATAGTATTAAATCGTTTTCGTGAGATATCACTTCTATAAAACATTTTCACACAGCGAAAACGTAGTTCGCTGCTGTCCTATTTAGGATTAATATAACTTTATGTTTAAACTTGGAAACAGTTCACCTGATTTCAATTTTAACTGACCTTCTCGTAATAACCATTGCCATCGTTACAATTAATGAATTCGTTATTTTTAATCAAAACAAAATTTTTACTGTTCCTAAACTTTCATTTGTGTGACTCAGTAGTTTCTAACAAATAATTGATGAATATGACTTACTTGTATATGAACACATGCTATTAATGTAGTTTTTACTAATGAAGAATTAATTATTTAATTAGATAAAATTCGTTCGCTCACATATTTATGGACAAATTGTTGCACGAGCTACGTTAAACAACATGTTAAGTTAGACAATACAGCTATTATCGGACGAATAATGACCTGACACCTTCATTATGTCCACTAATGGAAATTTATTATGGACAATTCAGAAATAGCGACAGCGGCTAAAATTTGAACGTATTTTCATATGCAGTATATCTAAAGACTTGTTAATATTATGTAACGAGCACAACGTACTGACCGTGCACGTTGATTATAGAGAATATTAGAAAATTTAAAGGGATTGAAATAGCTCACGTGTTTTCATGATTTACTAAAGGTTTGGAATTGAAATGCTCTTTATAACAACTAATAGGTAATACATTCGTAATAGTTTGAAAGGAAAGAGTGACTATGTAAGTCAATTGATGCATTATTATAAAGGCACATATCTTTTTATCGAAACTCACACAGCTTTCTACGAAATCAATACTCTTTCAACGCCGTAAGATGTTGTAACATAAACTCCTGTAACATGATTTTAGTGACTTTATTTGCATTAAGTTCATTAGTTACTGGCTGCACGGGTGGCAATTAGGTTAATTCAGGGTGAGGTCGCGGAACGTGGTTGTGGTACTGTAATCTTGAACTAGTTTGAGAAATGCAATAAGGAGTCCACTGTAAGTCTTTTGCACTGCAATAGTCGTGACTACTATTTACAATTTATCATGACCAGGACTCTGAGACAAAGGTGTTCTTTGAACAATAAAATAAAAGAGACATTTTTAATGGTTTCTACTAACACAAAGAATTATTTTTTTGAAGATACATAGAATGTTATACTAACTACTTGTCATGCGAAGATGATTGAATGTGTCCGTGAATTCTTATTGAAATGACAGGAAATGTTAGATAAAGTATACTCTGATGCTGTGCGACTTGGAATTCAATTGTTATGATTATACCAAGGCGAATGTAGCGACTGTCAAAGATATGTATATGCATAAAGCAAAGCAAGTGAATTACATTTAACTACAAATTAACTATCACATTAATGTTGTAAGGTTTCAAGATGTTTAGTATCATCCAGACAGACAGCTTGCGCGATCGATTTACTCGAGACAGGAGATAAGTTATGAGTTATTATAGAGTAGCGCACATTTTTCCAGGTGAACTGTTGTCGAATTACGTATTGACAACACGACTTCGGGGCTCGTCTCGCCGAGGGCGCCCGCTGCGGGCGCCCTCCGCGTTTTATCTTTATCGGCGTCGTGTCCATGACATTTCCACGCCCCGACCTCTCGTCAAATACTAAACTTATCCGACGATACCTTATCCAATAACAAACTTTATAAGTCATAATCCATCCAACCATTAGAATGCGCAGCGCGAGCCCGGTGCTTATACGCGAGATCAACGCTCAGCGTTATCGTGTATATTGTTATGCGTGTTTGTTATTATCGTGCAACTGATGTGGCGAGCCCGAATATGTGCATTTTCATCGTTTTATACTTATTTCATATTGTAGTTCGCCCCAGTTAACTGCTTTCATAATTTTAAAAAGTTTTGAGCGTAAATAGTGAAATCAAATCGTTTGAGTGTTTCGTAGTTAACGAGAATTACATTACCATTAAATTGAGCATGGCCTGACGGCACGCAGCAACTGGTGCTGTTAATTCACTCACAGCGTAGTCTTACGTAGTATACGAAAATGTTCTCTTGGTACGAGAGTTATATAGAATATCGAATGATTTCGAGCGCTTGCTCCATTTTATCTTTGTAGAACAATATTTCGATGTTGTCTCATATACTTTCTTACTATTACGTATTACGTAGGTAGTTAGTTATTGTCATTATTTTTCAAATTTTAGCAGTAGATTATATATTGCTTTTCTTTTGTTTTAGAAAAGTAAAAATGGGCTGCTTCGTCAGCAAGGATAAACTGACCAAGGAGGATATGGACTTCCTCAAGACCCACACGTCCTATGATGAAACCACCATAAAGGAGTGGTACAAGGGCTTCAAAGTAAGTGAAATACACGCTAAAAGAAAAACAAATATATTATTGTTTAAATGTACATGACACGGAGTTTCTTTATTACCAACAGCAAGACTGCCCTAACGGCAGACTCACTCCTGCGAAGTTCGTCGACATGTACAAGATGTTCTTCCCATCTGGTAACGCCGTCGAGTTCTGCGATCACGTGTTCCGCACATTCGACATGGACAAGAACGGCTACATCGATTTCAAGGTAACCTTTAGGGTTATAATGAATTGTGCAATTAAATATTTAAACACAAGCGAGCTTTGCGTGCCACCATTCACACATGTGCATAAAGGCCCGATGGCACAGCGCAGGCGAAATGTTTAATCAAACAGTTGTGCGACTGATGTTGCGAAACTATAATTTAATTAAACCTGTGTATTTTGTACTTGTGTTGGCGTCCTTTCACAACTGACTTCCATGGCGTGCATAAGTTTTAATTGAAAGTCACCGTGAACGAGATGTTGACGTTTGTTATAGGAATTCCTGCAGGCGATTCACGTGACATCTAGTGGCACCCCTGAGGAGAAGCTTAAGTGGGCGTTCCGCATGTACGACGTTGATGGGAACGGTGTGATTGATATTCAAGAGATGACGAAGATCGTCCAGGTACGGACTTCCACGGAACGCTTCTGGGGTTGAATAAAGAGAAAAAAAAAATACGAAATAACATAACTGATCGATGTATTATAACTGAGGTTGACCCTTTAATATGCTAAAGGACGCTTTGGGACGATGTATTGATGACCTCCTGGCTCGCTCTCAACCGAACCACTTAGTTTCCGCTCTTTACAAATTAACTCTGTGCTGAGACACATATTGCGGTACATCTACCATCTAGCACTACTCTATTTCACTTGGAAAAAGATTTTAATTAAATACAGACATTATTTTATGACAGCATTATTTACACATAATCTTTTAGTTGTACGTTACGTTTTACGTTAAACTAAAAGTACTATTTCTCTAACTATTCACGATTTTAATTTCCGAAATTCGAAAACATTTCTAATGCAATTTACATTCGCAGGCGATCTATGATATGCTGGGAGCTTGCTCGAGCAACAGACCGGCGGACTCTGCCGAAGAGCGCGCGAAGAACATCTTCGCCAAGATGGACGAGAATAATGATGGTCAACTGACCCAGGAAGAGTTCCTCAAGGGATGCCTCCAGGATGAGGAGCTGTCTAAGATGCTCGCTCCTTAAACTAGTGGTCGATAGTTGCTCGTGCACCGGTCATCACCATCCCTCACTCACTTCTAATATTTGACACTCGACGATACACTTTCAATAACAAGTCAGCACTCTATTAATTAAAAAAGTTATCAGTACTATGATCACAAGGCGTAATTTGTTATAGTTACGTTAATGAAATACAAAGTCGGGACACATAGTTCGGTTTGATTGATCGCGTAATACGAGTTTCGTAATATTTAAAATGTCTGGTAGTAGCATAGTGGGACGTTCTCAATGTTATGAAGTGTTTATTTCGATCACGTCGCTGTCATGTCGACATACGCATTGAATCGTCGTGTTTACATGTACCCTTGATAATCCCTGCCTTGTTTATATTACGCGATGGCCGCGATACGTTCCGAAGCGCACACAGCATTGGTTGATAAATACACCAAACTGGTCGAATGCAATTCTCGCTTAAATGTCATGTTTACAATCTCGTATAATATACATACATATGTACAACGTATCGCTCGATTGCCTCGTTTTGTTCGTAATAATGCTCGTTTTACCGTTTTGCTATCAACGGTAGGTACTATAAATAGAAATCAATCGATACCGGTGTATCGCAGCAGAGGCCCTTCTATTTGCATCTTTACGTGCGATGCCCAAAAATCGCCCTGAGCATCAGCAGACAGCAGTAACATCTAAAAAAAAAAATATTTTAGCGATTATCGATGTTCGTATTCGTAATAATATTTCAATTATTGGAAGTGATTAAAATGTCCATTCCTACTTTTTAAACTGCATGATAACTTGTATGTCGATTTAATAGTCAAGTCGCTATTGGAATTATGGTCTCTATGGTCTCTATGGTCTCTATTTAAATAAGTGTTGTCTCCGTACCATTCAAAAATTAGGTGACAGATCCCGTAGATACTCCCTCTACCTATTTATCTAATATATTTAATATATACCTTTTATGGAAAGTTGTTAGTCGATGTAACTTCTCTTATAAGCGGGGATCTATTACACTCACATTTGGGGTTCGATTGCAAATCGGTCCTGGCTGTCTAGTCTTCTCCTTCTTATGCTTACGGACCTTTACGAATTTATGTTCACGGAAACCGAACAATTTAACATAAACACACGAGATTCCTCCTTGTATTGTCGATATCATACAATCATCCACATTGGATTACTTTAAGCTCTTCTACATCCTTTTCCACTACCGTGCCTTCTTATTCTCTGTAAATAGTTTTCTTTCGTATGTTCTTAGTTTAGTTTTTTTTTCTTTTATTTATTTAAGCTTTCCTAATTGAGACATCCTTACTATTTTAATCTTCATTAGGAATTTCGTTACATTTAGACTCTCTAATTTTAATTGATTAGTGTGCCCTAGTCCCATGATTTAGATTGTATATTTGTGAGCGTTTAGTATTAATTTCATGTCCTAGTTACCTAATATTACTTTTATTTATTATTCGTTAACATTAAATCTTAAAGATGGGCGGGAAACATGTTTTGGGTCGCGAAATATTTTTAACATTCACGTCTCTAGTTTTCAGGGCAGTCATTTTACTTAGTTTTAAAAAAATATGGTATTATTTACCTACATATAAAATCTAAAATAAGCATTTGTAAAAATTTAACATTAAAACTCGACATTAATAAATTACTATACAAAGATTCATAATACTTACTTAGACCAGAAAACGCCGAAGTAAACACCAGCGTAAAAATGTATGTCGCTTAGACACGTCACAGTTTATGTATGTATACAAGGTCGAGATTTTGAAATCGTGATTAGCTAAATATTAAAATGAGTTGTCACATAATTTGATCTCATTCGTGTGCACTGAAAACTAATACTTGTTCTTTCATTTTATTAAATACATTCCACGTTTGATTTTTATCTAGTTTCTAATAAGTTTGACAATTCTCGTCTTTTCTTACTGTCTTCATACGAATTTTTTTCTTATTTTCTGCATTTTAAATAGTTTAATGAGCCTATTTTTGATACATTTTACAGTTTTTTTTTTTTATTTATTTTATTATAATTGTATTTTTAACGTAATTTATGTTCGATTTAATTTTTACGGTATGTGTTTTAAATTCAATTTCAGTAAGATGTGTTCTGTTGGCCGTAGTACCACCATTTATGAAATGAATTGAACTGGGTGGATTCATCTGTACCGTTGGGTCGTTATATAAGCCAAGCGTAACACAACATAGAAAAAGTAGTTCTTATTTTGTTGTGTCTGCATTAAAGTAAATATTTACGTACTACTAAATGAAATTCACGCGCATTACAAATGAAATATATGAAAGGCACACTGGTATATCAGCGTAATACATGGTAAGAAAAAGCTGGATAAATTGTTATGATTGAGTCATATACATGTATGAGAAGAGGGATCAATAATACTCATCTTGGACCTGAATGTTCACGCTGACAGGGTGTAGTGTAACATATCAAGAAAGCGGACTTTAGAGTGACATTTTAATACCCGATACATTGCTTTAACGGAGTACGTATTAAACGAAATGTCAAAGTTTTATAATAATACGTCAAAACGCGCGATTGTATATACACATAAATGTTTGAAATTTACAAAACGTATCCATTCAACGGAAAGATAATTGTCAATTTATTATCTTTGTTTTTTCTTTCTTTATAATTATTATAATTGGTTTATCGGCGATATTTGGCGACCCAGGCTTATGCATCAGTTGGTATCGTTTTACAGCATCTTCTTCTACAGTTCAACCTTAGGCTGCTTGTCTTTGACCTTTGTATCTTCCTACGCACATATTTGACTATTTTTCTAACTTTTGCCATTATCTGAACGCAAACGACACATCGTTTCGATGAACACATAAAAATGTTGCCAAGCATAAAAACGCAACCGACTTATAAGTGTGCCATATGTGGGATTACAATATCTTCGCGGTAGTATCTGTTATAAATTCTTTCATGTTACAGTTATCTTCAGTTTCGATGCCGCAACTCTTTTCGTGTGAAAGGTACTGACGTCAAAATTACGTAGTACATAAAAACGCGTTAGTGTTAGGTTCAACGCACACACCGACTTTACTCGTGTATAACATACCAAAGAATAATACGTTAGACTAATGTATCGCGCAAATACTACTCATTTTTAATCTATCTCTCTACAATTATTTTTTATTATAACAAACTACCACAAAATATATGGTGGATGTGAAACTGTAATTAATAAATTTCCTCTAATTTTATACCTCAATGTGAATAATTCCTCGCATTCTGAGCTATTGAAACTTTACAGCGGTTGGTAATTGGAAATTCCTCCCAATTTGGCCATTGACATAAATTCGATACTGTAGCGACAGGGAATATGGGGTAAACACAACTAGTAAGAAAAAAAATTATACTAACAAGGAACGCAGCCTAGTTTCCGGGCCGAGTACAAAACAAACAAAGTATATTTGCAGCCCTATTTAAAAGGTTTTCGCTGTAAAGTTTCAATGTCTCGCGTTTTCATGTTCTCCGCGTGTTTAATCGCTTCATGTGAACTTTGACTCTTATAAATGTAAAAATATGGAAAAAGTGTCGCGGTCTTAGTAAATTACTCTTTCACAATCGAAATGTTTATGCTGCAAATTTCACACGTAGATTCGTTATAATCACGCTTAAACGTACATTCCTCTTTATTGTCGTCTTAAATGTCTCCAATTTATTATATAATACGAGTAGTACAGACGATGTTCAATTTTACTTTGTATTAATTCGTAGCGGTCTCCATCAGCTTTGAGCACAACTATTTACATTATGGGTTATTTATTTCCGTAGTTCGTGTCATAGTATAGGTGTATTTTAAGATGTATTTAAGTAGTAGTGTTAGATATTAAGCAATCAAGTATTCCCTGCTTTTTAATTCAATGAAATTTTGATTGTTGATTCATTCAAATTAATTTTGGTCGCTCACTGTAATTTTGCTTAAAAATTACAGTCATAACTTTTTACGTCAATGAGTATTATGGTGAAATGTTTATTTTTAAATGTCAAGTTAGTATTATTGTAACGTTTTGCGTGTGATGTAACAGCAGACTGTCACCTAAATGAAAGACCTATTCTTAACAGTATACGATTCTCAATTAAGGAAAGCTACACAATAATGTGTTGTTTTCTGTAAACAAGTTTAACAGTTTTAAGCGTCAGCAGAATACAGTTTTAGGTGACAACTGCTTAAAATTTTTATACTGTTGAGAGATTAAAATACTGTCGGATTCTAATATCAAAAGACCTCGGAACTTTATTTGTCTATCGGAAAGGAGAACCTTACACCTTCTGTAACTCAATTTAAACAAGAAAGAAGTTCAATTTTGATCTCTCGGCATTAGAATTTGTACTTTGATTTTTGTAAAATGTTTTTGCTACTGAGTCTTGACAAAACTGTACTAAGAGATGAAACCGCGCACCGCGTAATTCTGATGCATCCCCAAGTCTGAACAATGGTTTTTTAAAAGTATTTACTGTGCATATTGTTGGTATTCATTATTTATTGACGAAGTCTTGCGGTGTCCTTTAATTATAACCGTATTCTACCCGTCATATTTTAGTGTAATAGGTAGGCACTTGTACTAGATGGAAATATTCACTGTGTCCCCATAAATCTCTGTTGTATTTCTAAGAATACATATTTTTAATGATTCACATTTTGCCTATTCATGTATAATATACAAATTATAAAAAATAGCTCATTTCGTGTGTCATTTTCTTGGTACCCGATTAGTCGTATGCTTTGTATCGTTTATTGTTGTTCTTCTTTATTCAATTATCTGCTTCCATCATCTAGTACGTATCATTTATATGAGATACCGAGGAAAGAAGTGTATGTATCCGTTCTTAAATCATTACAATCCTACAGTCATTTACTGTTGTATATAAATCGTCACGACACTGTTTCGTCTATATATATATTTCAGGGCACAAGACCTGTTTTACTGAGTTCGGCGAAAGGTTGTGCAATACACGTGACGTCCTATTTCAAGGTATAAAAATATTAAGCAAGATGGGGAAGCAAAATAGCAAATTAAAACCAGAAGTTTTAGAAGATCTGAAGCAGAACACGGAGTTTTCGGGTAACTTAAAAACTTTTGTTACGTGTTTGACATTTACAAACGTTTTCTGAGCTCGCCTTTTCATTTCTTTTACATGAAATAAGTAAGTAATTTGAGTTTTGATAAAATGAAAAATTTATTCAAACACGGCAGTCGCGAAGCATGCCTACAATGAAAAAAGCAAACATTATTTAAATACACTTTTATTGACAAAACATTTAAAAAGGTTTCTTTTTAGTATTATTTTGATTTTGAACTTTGACATTTATTTGATCGTAAAGGAATCAAAATCGGAGCTTGTAAAAATAAATGAAGTTTATCAAAAGTAAGTTGCCTTTGAATAAGTTCAAAGGGGACTTTTGATGTGTTATATGAAAAGGAAGTCTTAGAATATGCTTTTTGGGTGGATAAGGATAAGGTTTTTTATTTTTCGTGAACATTTTGGTACAAGTTGTCGACTACACTTAACACCGTATCACGCAATAACCAAGTACCTACCTAATATTGGAACAATTATAAATGTTATATTTGAAGAACGATTCAAAATAAAATGAGAAATTTAGAAATACA
>DWDT01000488.1:0-20727 GCA_018245595.1 Microceris scylla
ATATTGTTTATCCGTATCTTAACAGTTATTGTTCGGCTTAGCTTTTTAGGGCATTATTCTTGTATTAGGTATACTTTTACCCAGAAAAAAGACAATGAGACGTTTTTATAACATGCAGCTGTGTAATAACAACAAACATTTTTGTGCACTTAGCTTTTTCACGAAGTTTTGCATTTTAATGTTTCGTGATATTTTGAAGTGAACACACCCTTTCTACGCAATTACTGTTTTCTTTAAGTGGAATATAATTAATGGCGCTGTATACGGGCCTCGAGGCCATAAATATTGTATATATAAAAGGTAACAATTCTCGAAACGTTTTGATAAGTAATAAAATGGGACAGAAAATTCGCTTTGAAGACCATATATTCAACGGAGAAGGCAATAGCTCAAACATTACGTGCTCCTTGGCCACCGGCCAGGAGGTAGGGCGGATATTTGGATTCACATCGAGATATCTCATTTTCTCTGGAATCAGGGGGAATTTTAATGACCTAACACCATTTGTTGTATGAGCTCCGTGAGTGATGTCATTGTTCTGAATTTCAACGTTTTAACTACATATTCACTAGCCCTTGCCATCATCATATTTATATAGACTCACCATTATAACTAAAAAAGATATATTAATCATCTCTCATAGGTTTACAACAGCATATACCTTATATTTAACCTATTTATGGGACAAACAAATAATAAACTAATTAATAGTAAAAACTATCAATACAAATTAGTTCAAAACACGATTGAATTAAGTTGAAATCGTTGCGAGAAATCTTTTACTATATCCGAGCGTTGCATAACCGACTTTCACTTGTTTATCTCGATATCAACGTCCTAGGCGGCACAAAATGTCGGGCGTGGGAGGTCAACACACGAGAACACGATAAGGCCGCTTAAGACTCTTTTAGGGCTATTGGTCAGGCTACAGTTTCACTTAACATTTAAAATTTAGTCACGAACGAGAGTGTACGAGTATCGACTTAAGTAAACTTAGCTCCAGAATAAATGGTTTTTATCAAAATGTGTATTGTAAATCACAATCAAATTGTCTTAGATATATTAAATATTATTCGGGATGACAACACTTGTGAAAACAGTTGTGCCTGCGGGAGCCAAATTTAGCGAACAGCGAGTTTGACATTGAAATAGTTATGTGTGAAAAAAAAGTATTTGGCGCACTTGTAAAAGCGAAGTCGGAGTTGACAAAAAAATCGTGAATGAAATGTGGCATTGAAAGCGTTCGTAGAATGAAGGAAAACGTTATTCATTTAGAAGATAAAGATCAGCACGCTGCAACTAAAAGACAGAAGTGGACGTTAGAATGATAATACTCGCGCACATCCTTTTGAGTCTTTACAATCCTCAAACAATGGAAGCACACCTGAAGATCACAAAAAGAAGAATTCAAAGAGGTAAGAATAATAAATTTAGCGATTGAAACGTCTTTGTGAAAGAAGGCAAATAATTGTTTTTTATTTCCACAATCGAAGCCTCTCTGTATAAAGCAATGTGATTTCGACGTTCATCCAGTTTAGGGAGTCGGCTTTGTTCTTTATTGCAATCGAGGCTCTGTTTTTTTTTTGTTAAAACCAATTTAATTTACCATGCAACCTTCTGGCAATTTACCGTACAGTACAATACTCTCATAAATATTTTTAGCTTTTGCTTTCAGCATCTAGTTTAAACTAGTACATAATTTAAGGCCGATTCTAAAGTTAATGAAAAGTTACTTGAAACACACATTAATTTAAATGTGACTAAAATATTATTGTAACAGATGCATCGATACGGAATGTTGCGATTAGTAAGTAGCTAATGAACCGATTTATGTTTTGTTGTAACAGTCACTTATTCACATTCTACAGTTAGCTTAAACAAAAATGAATTGTACAAAATAACTGAATACGTTGCAGAGTATGTACGGGAACATTTGCGACTTTTGTAGCAATTAAGGTTTAGCATAATCAAATAATAATAAATGTCGAAAGTCGTAATAACTTCCAAAACGCCGTTAGCTCATTCGCGGGAACGCTAATGTTGACACAAATTACCGTCATTACGAGTCTATTCGCGAACACTGCTTTTACAATTTGGTTAACTGTTATTGTAAATGTATACATTGCACTATTTCGGCCAAGTGGCCGCAGAAAGATGAATCAGCGTGTCATGACCACATACACTCAGCCGATGTGCGATATATGTCCCGTTAAAGCCTTACCAGGCCATGCGACCATACGATATACCGTAATGTGCCTTGTACGGCGAGCGGCCAAAATAACTGTATCTAGCCACAGCTGCAGCGAAATAAGACATATCTCCTCTATTGCACATTTCATTACCGTTAGCCAATGAAGTCTCACTACCAATGAGCACAATCTTTTTTGCAACTTTCACTTAGTTCTCATTAGAAACTAGCCTATAATAATAGATGTTTGACCAAACTAGACCCAGCTCGTGTCGTTATTAGTTTGGAACACTCACTATAGTTTTCCAAGTAATAATTTAAGACGATTGATACGCAACACTTCGTAAATTAAGATTTATGATAACTATCATTTTGTAGCGGCAGTCGTGCAGTTTTAATTTAATTTGCTTAACGCACGAATTAGACTTGTTGAATATATTGAATTTAATAAATGTTTAAATGTTGATAATTATTTCCATGCCAATTCAAATCATAATGGAAAGACAATAATCTTGTACTATCCACATTATGTTAGGTCCAATGTTATCTTGATTAGGAGTCAGAACGTGATGGATAAATTCCAGATGAATGCATTGTGGAACTCATGTTAAAAACTTTGCAACTGGATTAGAACTTATTTCGCGAACGCCAAGGAGATTAATAAATTTACTACTCGATTCCAGTATCAAATTTATGTCAGATAAAAAATGATAACGGAAACAAAAAACTGCGATTACAGAAACTCGCAAAGACGTACCTTTTGGCAGGGCTGTGGCGAAGTAATTTTAGAAGTAGAGAAAATCCACCCACAAATAACGTAGGAAGAGAGAACTTCGCGCACTCACTGTAGTACACTGTACTGTAAATTGCGCAGAAGGGAAAAAGTCTTTAAAATTAACCGCACTAAATTTAGCCGACGCGAGCGATAACACGATTTGTTTTGTACAATTGTATGGGAGTGGTGGCAGCACGCGACCGGCGCGCTCAACGTCCACACGCGAACAAAACAACTCGGCGCGGTTTGCTTGTCAACAAACAAAGAATCGGCCGCGCGGCTGGCTGGTCTGCGCAAGCGCAACGACGCCGCACGCACACAGCGCCACCAATGTGAATGAACACGTAAACATTCGAGTAGAGTTCGCTATACTCTTTGATCTACGAAACGCGAAACGCAAATCGAGAACGTTTCAAGTAAATAAGTCGCTGCTCGCCTGCAATGCATACATTAACGTATTTTGATACAGAACTAATTATATCAAGGTTAACATACGCTAAACATTCTGCGAAGTGTTGCACAAAGAATAATATTTACACTGCTAGTAACATATACGTAGTACGACGTTGTCTGTTTACTATTTTTGTCTCCGCCTTCGCTGATTTTGTACTAACGTGTGCTATGAGAGCGTGGGAATTACATGGCTAAAGATGTTTTTCTATAACAAATATACGTATATCAACAAAATCAAACCAAAATTATTAAATGTCACTGCGAACTAAACTGTTTAATATAAATAAATTACCAGTTAATGTACTTTCTTATTCTATATCTTAGAGGCCATTCTTATTTAAGACTAATTTCAACAACATTAATGGCGACTTTGATTTACACGGATGTTGATTTACAAGGATTGTGAAAAGAACATGCAAACCAATTAAAATTTGCTCTTGATAATGTTACATTTGAAGTAATTCTTAAAAATTTTCTTCAAACTACATGTAGTCGAGCAAGATGCAACTTGCGCTTTATTATAGCGACAGCATGTAAACGAACCTTTACAAATCTTTTTCGTAGAGAACGTACAGTAAATATAACCAAGACTTCACAAGCATATCAGGGATATGAACTTAGGTACCGAAATACTTGACCTCCGTGTACAATAGTGTTTAATTATTCGCTTAATCGTCTAATTACCTTACAAACACGATACAATGAACTTTTTTCGAAGTACACAATCGCCCATTTACCAAACAACCTTTTACGGCCTTCTGTATAATTTTATTGTTGTTATTAAACCGCATGACCCAATTCCACTTCCTTTAGAGGTGAAAAATTACATTGTCCAATAGTAACGTATAAAACTGACAAATTCAGTTACTCGCGATAAAAACCCGGTAGTGTCTACAAAACATCAAATTTATAGGAAATAATGACGATATGATAACCAAATTGGTGTCATAATTACCTGTATCAGTTGAGTACAATTCCATTTAACATTATTGGTCTATTTAGTTGACCATTGTTAAATGAAGTTTGTTAAAGAAATATGCATTATATTAACCATGATCAATTGTGAAGAGACATAGTCTTAAACAGGTATACTACATTGATACGTAACTATCACGACGTTGTGCTAACATGCCCGGAATGTATGAGGATCTTAGAAGGAGCGACGGCTACAGAAGCCACATGAGAGCTCACTGACGAAGCTAGAGTTAGAGCAGTCGGCATGGTCGAAAGCGATGGGATTATTACATACACGTACAACAAAATAAATAGCATATTATTCCTGTACTTTACTTGTTCTATGTCGCCAAAAATATTAGTTACTTTGCTTAAAGGTACACGTCCACTATCAGAGAGTTACATTTGTATTAAAACTTTTTATAACGTTCAATCTCGTCATAATATATGGAAACAAATAATTAATATGTACCATATAAATATAATTGTAATTGGTTCATAGAAATCTTTTGGTAGTTCAATGGATCGAGACTAGATGTTGTGTAGATTTGACCAATAGAAATTGGTTATATGCTTTATGTCCATGAAAATGCATACAAATTAGAATCTTATCGTTACTGTGATAAAACGTGTCAACGTTCGAAAACAATAACAGAGGCGATATTATTGGCGCCTTATCGCCCGCAATAAAAACCAATATCGAAACCCTTCTACTATCTAATAGGCAAGTAATTGGTATATTTTAACATATATTATTTTCAAAGGCTGAACTTCCTGAATACTGAATACATTCGTGTATTGAATTTACTGACTATAGGTCACAATTATGAATTCAATTACAGTTACAATTACACATTCCAAGAGTCAAATTATTTACGACAGAAATAGGTTTATGCATACTTACATGGTTGTAATGTTGTATAAAAAATATGTGAGAAAAACAACGCCATCCAAAGGATTACCAAACAGATGTGGAAGTGGGCTTGTCACATCTGTCGCAGAACCGGAAACCATTGGAGTAGACGTGGTGGAGCGGCCTATGTCCAGCAATGAACAGGAACAGGTTGATGATTATAATTATGACGACAGATATTACAAAATAACTTATAATTGCCTTAATACTCATCATCATCATCATCGTCAGCCTCTAGATGTCCACTGCTGAACGTAGGCCACTCAAATTACTATAAAAACAACACGTGTAAAATACAACATTGGAATCAGTTCTGCTTAAAATGTTAGCTTCCAATCAACGTTGTGACAAGATCAATTGGCGGTGTAACGTGATACATGATAATGTCTTATCATTCTTTATGAAGTTTCGTATAGGATTAATGCTGGCCTCTTGTGTTATCCAAAAGCAGATTACTTCACACACCTTGGAAAACATCCTCAAAAGAGCTAATATGTGTGTATATTATGACGACGTTTACCTTCGCCGTTATAACGACATGTATTTCATTCTGATAACTAACATAACTTTTTACAGGCTGAGGAACGTGCTAGGATTGCAACCGTAGAGACCAAGAGTGAGAGGTTGAAATGTAAAAAACGAGAAAGTCTGCATTAAGTAATAATGTTAGTAATGCAAGAACTGACCTTGCTATCACGCGAGGCGTTCGGATGCGAGATCATCGACACCTAACCGACCATGAACTTGAAATTGGCGACATACTCCAATTCGATATGTTAGCAAAGTCAGATGATAGACACGAGCACATCTACGACTAAATATACGAAAGCACCTTTCAGATTGATCAGATAAAGAAATCGTGGGAAAATATTATTGAAAATCAAACTCCGTACATGACGCGAGATAACACGATGCTAATAATAATAATAAGGATTACGAAACCAAATTGTGTTCGATTTGATCACATCGGACTCTTTCCAAGGCCTCCATGTACGTACCTCTGACATTACGTACACGAAACGTGAACTTAGGTACTGGTATAAATAGCGGGCACGCGATATAGAAGTATAATCGAGTATCGATAATAATTGACCACGTGGAAGAGATTAAAACGGAATACGAAATTGAAATAAACATAACGCCTGTATTAACAAAAAGGGTAGGCAGAGGAGTATGGTATACTTCCACTCTCCAACGTAGAATACGTGCTGAGATTTCATAGGAATCTTTTAGAGATAAATCCTAAAACCCAAAATTCTGCCTTTTAGTTGATTTTAGTACGTTAGAATCGCTGAAATGTCAGTCATGTACGTGTTGTCTCTCGCCACTCGCTCACACCGTGTCACAGACAAGGCTTATGTTTTGCGCCGTATACTTTATAGTACAAATATTATGAAATGTGCTAAATAGCTCGTCGTGAGCGATGCAGCAAACGATCTGCATTCGAATCGAATTTATCGCGCTTGTTGTGTCTCGCTGCGGTAGGGATTCATTCAATTAGCATGCTTTGTGCCCATCTTATACGCGATTGTTTTATGATGTAGATTTTTAAAGAGGCGTATTTCATTGCGGTGCTCAATAGTATGATCTGTGAATATTAGGAACATTTACTTTCCGCGCTGCCTAGGTTTTCGTCTTGTCTTGAGAGTTATAAAATAAACAAAATAGCTACGCAGAATGCAGTTTATATATACCTACAATACAGGAGGAGAGAGTGAGAGGAGGAGAGCTCTTTTCGATTTTCATCAAGGTTAGTTCATAGCGATGTAAGATAACGTCCATCTTAGACCAAAAGTTGTATCGATACTAAGTAAGCATGATGTCATTTCATCTCTCCTCTGCCGAGCCTCTGTAATGCATCTGCACTATTTTGTGTGTGGGTGTGTTGTGCCAAACTTCCTTTAATCCTATGATTATAACAGTTGTACTAAGTTTTGTTAAGAAAAGCGAGAAACCTCCCAAGATATTCTTATTTATTAACAAATTAAAGTAACTGGGCTATTTGACACTCAGAGCCTTATTACTACAGTACCGTTCGCGGTCGGAGCAAAACTAACCGTTGCAAGCTCGTTTGCTGTTCTTTACAGTTCTAAAATGAACAAGGCTTGAAGATATAAAATTCTATATTATTACAAGTCTTGTTACATAGTTAACGTTTTACCAGAGCTGTTTAATAATAAACATAACACAGGTAACGAATTTAACGAGTAGGTGGTAGTGTAGGAGAAGAGATGGATTACTTTCGGAACGGGCAGCTTTAGAAATCATTCGCAATTCAAAGTATAATATAATGAAGTGCCTGTTAACAGCTAGGAAAATCTAATAATATTCAGTGTTTGCTGAAGCAATTCGTACGAGAGAGTGAGACTAGTAGGTGCAGTAAAAATAATAAAGATGTTTATTTAAATGCCTTGTTGGTCAAGTGGTTATTACACTTATTCGCCTACCCTTTCAGAAAAATACAGACGTGACGTGACGTAAATTATATGTTCAATAGTTTGAACAACATCTTTTTTCATCGACGCGTGTCACTGGCAAGTTTTAATGACTTGCTCAAAATCTCTTCCGCAAAGAACGACCAATCAAATTATCACAACCTAATGTTTTTTGTCGATACCCGTATTTATTGTCGATACTTCTTTGTGTTATTTGTAAATTTTTAATGTCATTAAACTAAATATATTAGGTACGTTTGCAGTGGAACTAAACATGAAAACGAGCTAAAAAAGCCAACAACAGGAGTGCAAAGTAATCTTGATACAGAACAAACGCAACAAAAACTGGTAAAATGAAATTGAACAACTTTTTGCCCGGCGTTAATATAATTTGTTTCGCCTGTTGTCGGTACTGGGAACGTTCAACCTTCGTTGCACGGCGAGACACCGATGATGGTTAAATATAATACATTAACGATATTAAATACATAGAAGAGTCAGAGGTTTATCAACCTGTATGAAGAGAAAGATGGACGTAGAAGTAGTAAGTCAACTTTGTAAGGATAGGGATATCTGACACTCGGTGCTTTCTGTCTACTTCGCAAGTGATTTGGCGTGACGATGTATTAATATTACAACATGCATATCTTATATTTTAATGAGTTCCATCCAGTAAGAGCAAGTGATAAAAACTTTAGTGTCATCATTACAAACGCATCGATAACAAAATTGTTCATTTAGATTACACCAGTCAGCAAAACGATAGTGGGTGCTAGTTTTACTGAGAAACAAATTCAGTTATTTACTTTGTTATTCATTTTACTGGCGTACACAAGATGATTATAAAAAAATTAAAATAAAAAAAATATATATTTTCAGTCAGTATTCTGGTACATGGATCGTTTAAAATTGTGCAAAACACAAGCACTTCATTCGCTTGTGTTTTTCACGAGCTCCTTTTCCCATACCTGCCGTAAAATAGGTCTAGAGAAAAGTAAAGGTTGACAATAGCTGCCTCGATGAATCGATCACGCGCACAATGCAACGCCAAGTCTCTAAAGACGCGACCTTGAACGTGTTATGATATAATTATTATGTATTTGTATACATTTGTTGCAGACTGACAGCTGTCACCTATCATGTGTTGCGTACAAAGCTTCATTCGCATAATAAAACGTATAATGAGTTGCATTAAATTATATCTATATTTTGTATAGATACTTTTATGATAACGCAACATCATGCCTGCAATTCCCGAAAGGGTAGGTAGAGGAGTGTAGTACAATCCCGTTTCACCAGTTACGTTTACGTTTCACAGTGGAACAGGTGGTGGATCTATTGCCATTTCACCGAGAACAAGTCCAGACTCCGAGCCACTACTAGAAATTTCCACTTAAAAACAATAAGTTACAAAATTCAATAGTATCCGACCGGGGATTCAAACCCACATCCTTTCAAACAGCAACCACGCCTTTACAACCGCTCAGCCAACAATGTAGTCATTCAACATTTATGATGAGTAAATTTACTTCCTAACATTTTAAATAACGGGTGTTATTACAGTATACAGTCTCCGCCGCGAACTCGCTGCAAGCGCCGGGAGCTCATGAGGGAGGACCTCGTACAGTCGTAGTCGTAGTCGGGCCACCAGAAAAAACGTACGTGAGTTAAGCCGGTATATTTATAATCATGTGTAGTAACACTCACGAAACATTGAATAGTAAAACGGGTGTTAACATGGCCGATGTTTTATCTCATTGATATTGATATATTATCAATAAGAAATCTTATTGGTTAGTGTACGCTTTTAATAAATTAGTTAATTTGTTGAAGGGTATTTACCTTGACCATAATTATTAATTTAATAAACATGTAGACTCCAGAATGTACTACTATCCATAATTAAATTTATCCGTTAAGTATTAGTAGTTGTTAAAATATTAAAAACAGTCCAATACAGTGACTAATCAATTAACTTCTTAGCAACTTCAGCAACTTAATATGTACAAATACGTGTACAGAAACAGTGAGGAAAACATAGAATAATAAAAATCAATGACAAACAATTTCCTCACAAATAGGTGTAAAATAGCAAATATATTTCTTGCGATCTCAAAATGTTATAGGTAACAAATTTCACTAGTACTTTCACGAAAACAAATGACGTGAAATCGTTAAAACAAAGGGGCTTGTTCTTCAGAATACTTGCGGTATTCATTATAATCGCCTCCGCTGAAGACAGTTCGTCGAAATTAGCTTCACGGCTTGTGTTAGGGTGCTTGCACACTATCCGTATTGCCATATAAAGTCAATCGGCATGAACCTGAACGCTCGAACTAACAAACATCTTAGCTACATCATAACATCTTTGTATGAGTGACGTCTTCGATAATTATATGAGGAAGCTATTTATGTGATGTAGATTATATGAGCTACATACATACATATATGCAAGCCAGGTCCCTCACAGGGTAGACAAAAAGCACCACGCACTATATGACCCAAGGTTGGGTAAGGGTATTACTGATATAAGGCCGGATAGTGTGACTTTATTCTTATACTGAAACGGGCTAATGAAAACGATGAGTCAGTCGCTTCACAAACAGCTATGCCCGTATACAGTCGTAATGATAAGTTGATTGCAGTATAAACACATTAACGGATTGATGACACGTCCTCTGTGTTGGACTGTACATATCGCATTGTACCTATAACCGGATATGGGCAACGCATTGGTTACTGCGGTGTTGTACTTGTCTATAGGACTCAGTGAATACTTACTATGTGGTACCCCTCTGTCGAGTTGCCAGGTTAAATTTATAAAAAACATCAGAACGAAAAATATGAAGTGAAAATTTGGTCTGTCTTATTTTATTTTTAAACTAAGCAATTTGATCATGTACAGATTAGTAAAAAAGTCGTAACTATTAAATAACCTATCAGACGATATAATATCATCCCCGATACCACCCCGCGGTGGTTAAAAGAAGGATGTTTGGGTTTTCTTATTGCACTGTCGGGCGTCGGTCAACGGGTCTGTTCTCAAAACTATGTAGAAGTGTTAAAGCAGTTAAGGGATAAAATGCCACGTTGGCGAACTAAAAGTTGGATTTGCAGACATTGTAACACTCACATTGTTATTCGCACTTTTTATTAAATTTTTCATTTTTTCAAATTTTTTTCAAATGCCAATTATCTTTTTAACTTTTTATTAATACTTTGTTGCCATTTAATCGCTGTGGTAATAAGCTTATCATCTATTCTATTGTGGGACTTAAACATGACTGGTGGAACGTGGCAATGTACTACACTTCTATGTTACGTGTTTTTTATTTTTATTAATACTTTTACATGTCACTGCGTCAAATTATCCTCTGTTCCAAAGCCGAGATCCCCTACCCACTACCAGTGTAGTATCACAAAAGATAATTAAATATGTTGTCTGATATAAATAAGATCTTGTAGTTATATTCCCAGTCTACGCGTCAATTACAAGCTTAGGAGGCAATGTTCAGATCCACACAAAAAATATTAAATAAATCAATGTCAATATCACTATGGTATATATTAGTGAACTTAATACTCGTATAGCTCTTTATATTATAAGTTATATAGGCGTTTATATATTTGTACATCAGGAACGAGACAAGATACCTAAATGTGATCTTCATGACGATAACAATGATAATAATTATCGAGTTACTTTTTAATACTTTTTTTTATTTAATTTATAATAAAATTCTAATCTTAATAATTGGATATTAATATTTGTATTTTAATTTTAGTAATTTTTAATTCATAAACATTTTTTCCTTTATTTTATTTTATAATGTTCGGAAAACTGACAGCATAATAACATTTTAATATTTTAACATTGAAATTCTGGTATTGTTTTATGTTTTCGCAAAACGTAATATTTGTAAATCTGATTTGTAATGTTTTTGTTGTATTGTTCCCTTTTAAGATAATATCTATCTTTAAAACAAAAAGCAATGTGAGTATGAATCTCAATGTTCATGTAGATTACACCTATAATACAGGTATCACTGAGCACTAAATTACTTATTGCTTTCTCTCAGAAAGTTGTAGTGTATATCTTGTTGGTGTGACAAATGAAATAAATAAATAAATAACCATTTATTATTTATTTAAATGACTCTGGTGGTCAGTATTGTAAAAGCTATAATAGACTAATAATACAATAACAATACTACAAGGACAGCTGAAAGAATAACACACATTTGCCTAGCTATGGTCTGCCAATTTTTTTTTGAATTTTCAATAAGTAATTATTTTAAATACATTATATTCGATTCAGTTCATTTGTTATTTAAAAATTCTTTTAGGAAATAGTAAACTTATTGTATTTATTGGTTTTAACAAAGTTTTAAGATTGGATTTGCACCCTATGCACCCTCGTATCCCGCAAGGAACCTGGTCTGATGAAATAATAGCTAATTGTTCATATTTCAAATATTCCATTATATAAAAAAACATCTTATGTACACTGACAGACATTCTTTCGGTGATCTTGTTCTAACGTGGTGGCCAAGTACCTACATAGAGTTCTAGTAGAGCCACTTCTGGGCACGCCGCCACATACGGTACAGCTTCTACGCTTCGGTCGACACCTAAGGTCATTTCCGGTACTTATGTATATATAGCGCGAGAGTGCCTCGACCTTGTTGAAGATGTTTGGCCGGTCAACAATATTCTCCAACCCTGCATACTCTATTAGTTCTATATTCTCTCACAATAAGAAGGGTTAAGGTTAAGGCAGTTAAGGGTTAAACCGCCGTAAAAATATAGAAGTAGCCTCTCATGGCTATAAAAAACGTAATATCAAGCCTGTAATCCCTGAAGGGGTAGGCAGAGGAGTGTGGTATACTATCACGTTTCAACAGTAACGGTAACGTCTCATGGAATAGGTGCTAAGCCTATTACCATACACCGGGCACAGATGGAGACTCGGAATCATTATTAGAAAGTCTAAATTAGAAAAATCCAATAGTTTCCGAGCCGGGATTTGAACCCAGGACCTCCCGATCGGCAGTTGCGCTTGCAACTCGACCAGCGAGGCAGTTTCAGGACCGTAAGCTAGAGATATTTGCCAATTAGAATTTTGATATAATAATAATAATAGCAAAAGTAAAAGTAATTATAACAAATGATGGAACGAGAGCACAGATGGGACCCAGTATACGTGTATAAGGAAACCAGCACGGCGCAGAAAGGAAAGTGAAATTTATTGTTGACTTTCTACTCTCGCGGCGCGCTTCCGGGGCGAAGGTCGGGCCCGCCGGTTTCATGTGTGCGGACAGGCGGTCAGAAGAAATCGAAACTCAGAAGAAATCGAAAAAAACGATCGACAAACTCCGGAATTCCAATATCTTAGAATTGATATTTTTAACTTGTGAATGCGAGCATGTGGAAAATATCCTAAGAGGAGTGAAAGATAACATTAGTTTGTGATTGTATTCATTCTGACGTATGAAGGATGTCGGACGAATTCTCCGCCTACTCCACGAGAGACTTAGCGTAAATATATGTATGTATATATAATTTTAACGTAGTAGGTACTCGTAAAAATTACGAGTTTAAAACAAGAAAAAGTTAGGGTTCAAATTTCGCGAAATTTGAAATAGTAACAGATACAATGACTGAGTTGCCTTCGAATATTTATAACAGCTCAACCATCTATCTAAATAATGTACACCTATTAGGATTGGGATAAATAAAGGGTAAGTATCATCTTAATGAATAAGCAGCCCCTCAAGGCACACACACCGCATAATTCAATTTGTTTTTTATGTAAATATTAATTTCAACCTACTGAATGAGTATATATGTCTGTATATATACATATGTATGTATAGTTACGGGAGAGTTCGCTCAAAGAGACTATAGCAAAATTACATTTGGCCAAATTAAAACTTGCACGAAGTTAAGATAATACAATTAGACGAAGTTATAATCTACCGCGTTCAAGTTTCTTGACGAACTCACATTTTGAGACAGGAACAAAAATGTAAGAGAGATGAAATGTATTGTACGGTTGCATACAAATTGAAACGAAAAAACGTATTAAATTAAGAATAATGCTTTTTGTGTTATAGTTCTATAAATATTGGAGCTTGAACACAATCAATCCATACATACAACAACGTTAAAAAGACAAAGATTTAAACGTAACTTCACGCCTGTAATCCCCGAAGAGGTAGGCAGAGGAATACAGAACAAAGATTTATTAAGTAGCAATTGAAGACACCAACGAAAGGTTGAAACTTGCAACATGCACAGACTACCCTGAGATGTATTCAGTGTTCTCACATCAATCTAATTTCTCAAATGAAGCGTACATACTAAAGTTGCGTGAATAAACTCGATACCGTCATTAACTAGCTATTTTAGGTATTTCTAGTTCAAGATAATGGAAAGAATTCGATGATTGTGCAAGTTTCGGTACATACTCGTATGATGGTAATTTTTGGTATAATAGATACTCCGCCGCGATCTCGTCGCAAACGGCGGGGGCTCATAATGAAGGGACCTCGTACAGGTCCAAAACTAGTCGGGCCATTCCGAAATACATCATGTACATACATCATGTATATAAGATACTAGTCTTTCATTAATATTTCCAAGTATTTCTGATTTTAAACTAAAGTAATCATCGGAGGATCGTTTAATTTGTGGCATGTAAGATGGCTATAGAAGAAAACAACAGATCCATGCACAAAACTAGGCTAGATCGAGTGCGCCGAAGGAGCTGGCTGGCACGCCCATATCGGCCACTGACGCTCGGGGGTCATTGTGGACACTTGACCCCGTTCCATTACACGTTGGGATCTGCGTCAAACGTGATTCAGTGTCCGTTTGAAAATAAGCCAATGCAGCCGATAATAATATGGCACAAAACCATTGTGGTCAAGTTCGTGCACCCCACATTCCAAAATGAACTTATTCCATCGAGAAAAATATTCTGTGCAATCAGGGAGAACGAATGACGCATAACAGTTAGTGTGTTTACACACACGACACACACATATAAAATTGAATAATCTGTACGTGCACATATAAATTTCAATTTGTGGAGAACGTATGTAGGTAGGTACTTAGTTTGGATCGCGACCTCGCTATAATTGGCGAGAGCTTGTGAAGAAAGACCTCATACAGGCCTGAAAACAGTTCGTTTATCCGGGAAAACAGATGTAAGTTAAACCGGTCAATATTCAATAAATTAAAGAATATTAGTCAAAAACTATTAAAGTAAAATTTATGGAGAACTAGCTGTTGAATGATTTACCCAAACAACTCTCTTCCCTCGCAAATAGTAATTATCTATGAATATTGCATCACATTCGATTTTCAAACTGAACAACTCGACTATTCGTTTATATCATGTTCTATAATTGTTTCGATTCACGACACTCGTCGAGTGCCGGCATTAAACTTGCAGGAGCTTCATTTAACTTCTGATCTAACTTCTACCCCGTGTACCTTACTTGACCATATCGCAGATGTAAATGACCGCACACCGGCAGGTACATCGTCTGTACAACGTCTGGCGGTCGGCCATTAGATAAGATGAATGTTTTACACTCCGCATGTACTGACTGTTTTGCAACGAATCCTTTAAAACGAAATTGATGTCCGAGTAAAATAAATACATTGGGTTTAACGTAGTACCTACTTCACTCCTGCCTTTCAATTGAGAATCGATGAAAGCAAAAGGGATGAAACTCTAAATAGAGGTCTTTTTCTAAAACTAGATGCAAATATAATATAACGCACATTGTATGTGATGGAAAATCTAATATAATAATAAATATAATAGGGCCTATATATGTAGTTGTGCGTTGATACTTAATCTGAGTATATAATTAATGCTAAATATTGACACCGATAGGGATTTCCATATTTCAAAATGTATTACTTTGCATTGTCGTACATAAGCTCATGTAACGTGGGTTATTTTAAAAGCCGAATTCGTTTCAACGTCATTTAATACGATTGTTTATGTATATTTACACATTAAGTAGGCTCAACGTCTATTCTACGGTGGAACGTAAACGTAACTGGTGAAACGTATGATTGTTCTACACTCCTCTGCTAAGCCACGGGGATTATAGGCGTATTATTGCGTACTCATTCAAATACCAATAGGCAATAATCTTGATAGTTTAAATGCATTAAAATAATATTCCATAGTCTACAAATCATTGCAACGTAAGATCACCAGTAAAACATACTACATATATCGCGTTCCAGACGCATCAAGAAAAGGGTATTTTCACAAAACACAATACATCTATCTACAACTACTCTTGTGACCAAGATCTAGATCCTCATAATTTAAACTATTACTGTGTATATATGTGATATAAAAACAAATACTGATAAACATACACATAGTTTTTACCGTTATGAATGACATGGACAAACACGCAATAACCACGTGAGACGTATGCAACACCTGGATCCAATGCCACCATTTAACTCTATTATCTAATTTTAGTGAACGCTACCTAAATTGCTGCCTTGTTAGTCGAGTGGTTGCAAGCGCGACTACCGATCGACAGGTCCTAAAATCGATTCCCGGATCGGGTCCTATTGAATTTTACTTCTTTGAAATTTCCGGTAGTGGCTCGGAGTCTGGATTTGTTCCTGGTGCATGGCAATAGGCTTTCTGCCTATTCCACGGACCGTAAATCATTACAGGCTTGATTTACGTCTTTTTTACTACCTAAATTAATTGAGATTCCCTTCTAATCTGTAGTCGCTGACAAGACACAGTCGACTTCACGATAGACGATGACTAGGGAGCAGACGACGGTCAGTGGGTAATGACTATAGAATCAAATAAGTTATTGACTGCCATTAAATACACCTCAAAACAGGTAACAATGGTCACCTAGAAACAATCCCTTCGTATCCACTTAAATAGCTACTCCCGACCAAGCAATCATTTATGAACTTCAGTGTTGTCATTCGCCAAGACGTAATGTGTCGTAATGGGGCTTGCAGTAGTGCTTTTATCGTGGCCCGCTCGCTTATTTATTTAATGTTATGTACTGTTCTGTAATGGACAGTAAAATCGATAGCACTGACGTCACGTCAATCTAGAAAGGACGATCGAATACGTGATAGCGCTCGTTAACGATCGTGTCGAGCGGTCGGATTGTTGGATATTTTACGTGTTTTGGTAAGTAAATATTTCTTTATCTACCTTAGCATTTCCATTAAATTAAAAATAGTAATATTCATGCTAATGCATATACATATATAAAAACAATTTATGTATTCAAAACTTATACACAGTAAATGTAAATTTGCGCCATCTCTTGTTAAGTAGTGGAAACTCTGTTATCTACTGTCTTACAATTTTACAATCACTATCATCATCCCGTAGTCCAGTTTTTCGTGATACATCTTGTATATATATATATACATACTTTTTATTGTGTAAGAGCTGTCAGAAGAAACATAAACACTGTTCTAATGTACTTCTAGGTAATATCATTAAAGAAAATTTTTTATCCATACACAGAACTAGTTTGGAAAAAGAACTAAACTAAATATTTAAACATTTATACATCCAGGCAGATCAAATACTGGTACTCATCACATAATCACTTTTTCTTTGTGGAAATCGAACCCACGACTCCTAGTCCAACGGTAACGATCCACATAACCCCTAATCATAATATATAATGAAGCGCTGCCGATACTTATAGTTGATTAACAGTCATTCAATTGTCAGAAGCATACAGCTTTGTTGATTAATGTCGGCCAACGGCTTGGATACCGATAGGGCTTATTGTTAGTGTAATTTCCGTAGAGTTAGTTAGTGTAGTGGGCCTCCCCAGCCGCGAGGTGGACACTTTAGAGTGGTGTTCGCCCCCACAACAAAGTATTTTTCCATTCACCTAATTACGGTCGCCTCACGAGTTGATTGTCTTAACGATAATAGATATTAGGTACCTCTGAAACGCAATCCTATTGTACACCGTCCTACTCTGGGGAGCGACAAAATATTTTATTCTGTGATCAGCGCTCTCCGTATTAATAATTAATTTGCAATACACTCTCTAAATAACAATAAACTTAGGAATGCTATTCTGTTTGCATTAATAATTATTATAAACGATCTTAGAATGAAGAAATACGAGTTCGAGACACAAGTAAAAGAAGATAAATCAAACGGTTTACAAATTAATTTACCAATTACAAAGGTTTAGCAACTAATACATATCACTTATCGTTCGCACTGAAGCAACGTGGATAGTAAATCCCAAGGAACTTCAGCTGTGCAACCGAGAGTATAAACTGCAATGGAACATGTAAGTAATGGATGATGTACAAAAAACAAAACAAAAACTAGTATCCATGCGTTATCAACAACTTCTAATCGTACCGCTCTTGAACTCCCTCAGAATGCGAAGAGCTATATTAAAGTCCTATAATATACTGAAATTAACTTGAGCAATAATATAAAAAATCTTTTGCTTTGTTTGAATTTGTTTTTCAAATTAATATTAGGCATATGATAGCATTACATCTAAATGTAACTAAAAGGAATTTATTTGATCATAACAACAAGAATAAAAACAAATAATGATAAGTTTCAAATGAAGAAGGAGACAATAAATTAAGAACTTACTAAAAATTTGCTACTTATAAAGGAAGTAAATTCACCAACACTAAAATTTTTAAGCTCGAAGGCAATACTCGAAAGGCGGGCAGTGCAATAATTTAAGTTGTTGATACAGCAAATAAAGGTCCAGTTGACGAAACTTGTGCAGTTGAAACGTCAACATGGCAACCTGTTTAGTTTCATACCAAATACCTACTCGCAGACGACGACAACACACATACGAGTACAAACATTTTGTCACGATTTCAAATTCAACGCGACAAAAGAGACCAACATAAAACGTGATCTCTCATTAAACATACGCACCTTTGAAACACAGAGGGCCGGCGAACTTCGCAACAATCCAATCCAACAAACAAGGATGTGTAAAAGCGCACTGAAACTCAAAAGGAAAAGTTTGGACGAGTCGCGTGTAGGGTTCGCAAAGAGCGCGCGAGGCGGCGGCGCGGCGACCGCGATCCAGACTAGCGTGTGCCCAACTGAGAGCCGACTGCAAGTTGCATCGAGCGAAGATTCGTACCGTGGACGACGTAGACTAGACCCTACCACGCCAACATTGCGGCACGGACACACGACAGAATTCCCATACTACACACACTACGCCCGTCTACATCGCGAGGCAGACGCGCAGACACATAAAGTTGCAATAACATTTATATCCCTCTCGAAGATTTATCTCGATACCTGGGGGGTGTGTCCTATGGAAACCGATGTAAATGAACCCTTTACGGAGTACGGTAAGAGTGCCAATTTCAAGTGTATTACAACTATACCTAAGCATCGTAATGTCAATGAACTTAGCTAAAGGTATGTAGCACATAATTATATGTAGAACATGTTCAATGAAAAATTGCAACCTTTTTATACTGTTTAGTACGTAGTCGTCTTCTTATTCGATCTATTCAATTAGCATATGAAATACGAGTTCTGTCAGCAAAAAGCCTAATCTACTTTTCATTCGTAACTTGTCTCGACTTTCTTACATTTAGAATTCTTAACAGCCTGTGTCGATGATGCATGCAAAAAAAAAACTAAAGTAAAAAACTTCAAAATGATTTAAGAGTAGGTATCTACGAAAACGAATACAGCATAAGAGACAATTGCATTATTGATACAAGTTTAAAAGTTCTTGATGGCTTTACATTTATAGGTAATCTATAACATCTACGGGTGATATCGCTGAAAATATAAAAAGAAAAACTTAGTGTGTTTCTCACATTAAAACTGATATCGTTTATTTAATTTTTCGTAATTTGTTACGGAACCCTAGACGGGCGTTATTGTGTGGTAGAAGCGACGATAATTATATTAATATTATCTTAAAATATAACTATACGCTTACATTATATTTATTAATACCGATAGACATTAATAAGAACAAAAATGAAGACAGAAGCAAAAAAATTCAAACTTCCCAAGTTTTATCTCATAGCCATTATAATCTCTATGTATACGTACTAACAGTTTAAAAGCAACGCTTGCAGACGAGCTTAAAAGGTTTCGCTATCGAACAAAAATGACGAATTACATTTCTTTAAGATAAAGCCATTGCGCCCGAGACACTGAATCACCGGATTGCCATATTCTATTCGTACGTACCGCGCGTGGGCGTTGCAGACGGGCGTGTTGTGAGCGAGCGCAAGACAAAGCGGTGTCAACGGCCGTGGGCTGGTGGCGAGCGATGACCGGCGGCGGAAATGCAACCGCCTTCCTATCGGGAGTGCTCACGGTGTGAGGGGAAATTGGGACGCGAGGATTATCGAAAATAGACAGTTGTATGACATTATATACCATGGTAGAATAGAATTTCGTACCCATTTATTCTAATATTGTATAATGTTTTCTGACAGAATGGGTCTTTAGTCCTTTATCGAAGGAAATATGCGGAGGTAGAGTTAGAGGGCCACTAGAAAAAGAAAAAGAAGAAGAATGAAAATTTCCCTGGTACGTATAGTCTTTTAATTATAATTCATGAAATATATAATTTATCAACGACCTTTTTATCGTTCCACTGTTAGCCACGTGTTTGCTCTCAAAGTGGGAAAGGTCAAGAACATAATCTGTCACGATGGCAAGTGCTCATTGGTCAACTTCAACGCCCTAAAGTACGTCATGGAAAACTAAAATGAGCAATTTACTCGCGGTATTTTTTTTGCCGTTACAACAAATGACGTTCTGGTTGCATAATAGAATTCATTTCTTAAAGAAACGCGCGCCAAGGTTTGATCTCAGTCTACCGGTTGGGCGCTTAAAATGTAACTTACTAGACAATCACTGTTACATATGAATAGAGTATTGCAATAGTACTTATATGTACTCGTAATATAAAAGACTGCCTCGATGGTGGAGTGA
>DWDT01000489.1:0-20688 GCA_018245595.1 Microceris scylla
TTAGTATTATTACTGTTTTTTTTAATTCAAATATTACCATCTCCTTTGGGAATGTGTTATTTTCACATAGCAACACTGTTATTATTACACGTCAAAAATATTTAAATCAGTCGCATTGATTTTTCGGTTACAAAAGCAGTCGCTTCTAGGTATATTTAAGTTCTTTTGATTTTGCCATAAAAAAAAAAAACAAAATTGAAATCATTAAAAATGTCACTATAGGGAGAACCTACAATACATAGTACTTTGTATAGAATTCACAGTTATAGTTAAACACAGCCCTCCACCGGATCCATCCCCCAGATGGGGTAGAGAACAATGCAATTTAAAATAAGCATACCTTCCCTCAACGTGGTTAGGGGTTGAAACACTATCTGTCTGGATGTTGCTACATAATCATTGGTGAAAGCGTATTTCTTTCAATATTGAAAGCGTAATTAAAACTACGGAAGAAGAATCGAACGAACCTTGTTTTAAATATTTTTGTATAGGTTAGGATTATTCTAGAAAATTAGGGTTCATGGTATGTGTCACCGCAGTGCATCATAAGATAATTAGTAATGCGTAAGACGAATTCATAAATGGATTTCATAAAACAGGAAGAGGCGTTCTTATTTTAAATCGTAAATCAAAGCACCATCCATTCTATTGAGATGTCAAAACAAAATTGAGAATAATAATAAAGCATATTTCACTATTGTTTATTTGTACACCAGTTGTATTGTATTTTTTGAAATTTCAAAAAATAATTCCTTACATTAAGCAAATGTTTCTTAGTTTTAATCAAAATCGTATTAATTTAAAATTTAATAGGAAGAAAGTTAATTTTTTTCACAGAACTGAATATCCGTATGGCAACATTTCCTAAAACAATAAAACAATGCGCACATAATCAATTGACAATATAAACATATACATAGATTAATAGTGGGCTAGTACGTCGACAAAGCAATTCGGTGCTGTGATATAAGTGTAAAAACCTGTGATTTTAGTGATAATGTTTTGTTTATTTAGCCCTAGTAAGTATGGTGTCTTTCTTATTATATGTTCATTATTCATGTCTAGACAGATATCTAGATATCATTTTATTAAAATTATCAAATTATTATTATGTTACCATAATACCAGATCCTTTAAAGAGTAGGCAGAGAGAATCGAGCGGCAAATATTTCTATCTTTACAGACGTGACGCGCATTTTTTTACCTTTATCACTTTACCTATACTTTACCTATAGATATACTATACATATACACGCCAATTTCAGAGACTTCTAAATCTTCATCAGAAATGTTACTTAGTTAAATTGAATCAAGATGTACACAAGTTTTATGTATTATAGTTCATAAATGAGGCTACTGAATACATTTAACGTTTTTCTTCCGATTCCTTTGTCGTTTCACTGTTGGGACACGTGTCGCCTCAGAATATGAGGGTTAAGGTTGTCTCTAAGCCGTTTAAATTTATACCAAGACCACTTTTCCGTTTTAATTATTTTTTTATAAATGTCTACTGATAGCGTAATTTTAGTTCTGTGGGACTATATTATGATATATAATATATTGAGGCGTTGGATGTATGAATAACTATAATAATATCAAGGAACAGCTTCACACATGATGGCCATCTGATCCCAAACTAGGTCGATCTGTTGGTATAGTAATCAGAGTTGTCATTTTGTAACTACACAATAATACTTTTCTAAGTACTTGCTCATACAAACAATTTTGCACTCGGATGTCTTGAATACACATGTTTATCACACAAGTATTTGTCCTGACTAGGAATCGAATCCGTAACGCCTGGAGAGTCAGTTGCAGACGCACTCAGTGCCATTAACCACTGGACCTGTAACATTGCGAGTCTAAAGACAAATTATGAAATACAGATACGTTATGTGTTGGTATGTCTGAAAGCTTGAGAAACATACATTGGGAATCCAGTGCAGTAAAAATTTAAATCATCTTCATCATCATCATCGTCAGCCTCAAGATGTCCACTGCTGGACATAGGCCTCCTCTAATCGACGCCACTTTTTCCGGTCAATTCTTCGTTTTTTCCGGTCAATTCTTGAATATTTAATTTAATTTTCTTGTTCGATTTTTAAATTAGCCCGCTTTCAAGAGGAAAATGCGCGAGTCTGATTTCACTCGGTTGATTGTAGTGTAGTCACCGTTGTAACCCCAAATCTATTATGTTTGATCGTCACGCGAAAATGTTACTAATACATCCGGGGAAATGTTTATGTGAGTCAGATTATCGTGAATTAGTTCTTTGACATTACTTCGAAATATTCAGCTGTAATAATTATGTTACTGTGACATATGAGAATAATATGGATTGAAATTTTTTCTACGCACTCATTTCAAATTTGTGCTCTCTATGGTAATAATTCTGTGAGATGTCTTGTCTATGATAATAATTACATATGTGAGATCTATGTCTATGATAATTAATATCATTTTAGAGTGTTTTTCTTGCACTTTTTTTTATTCATCCATTTCATTTTAATTTAACTACATCTTCATTTAGTTATGAGTTTTATTTCAAATCGGTGCAAAACTAGATCGTTCTTTGCTATACCTATCCTTTCAGTACCGCTCTAATATTATCCTACCTATATCACACTTCCTTAGGTATCAGGTGACTGAACGCGTTACCTACCCTTTGTTGTCTGCAGTCTGAACGTTGACCTAGGTTCGAGTCTAGACTCGGTCTAGACTACCCCCACAAGTTGGTTCCGCGTGCATTTAATAGGTGTTTGAAATATTTTCGGTGCTTTGAAGTGTTGATTTATTTTTCGCTTTTCTGTTACCGGCGTACGCTGATAGAGAATGGAAGATTCTAGAATGTACATACACGTTTTCTATAATGTTAAGCGCTGCTTGAATCAATTAGGAATAAATAGGTTCATTTTGATAAACTTTGAAGTATTTTACAATTTACATCACGTTTTTTTAAATGTGAATCACTACTTTGGTCAATTCGAATTTAGGGGTAGGCAAATTGATTGTATCATCATTCGAAATATCCTAACTTTTTATTTTGAACCTCATAGCAGCTACGACTGTCTTCTCATATGCCTATTTGCCACTAAGCGATTCGTCTTCCATGTTTTTTCTGACTCCATCACTAGATTGAACTATATCTGTCACTGACAATAGGCTCAATTTAAAATCCGTGTGTCTCATACGTGTTAACCTTAGAATGATTGAAGACACTAACAGACTGCGCGTCGGATACGTGTCTCGTTTAGTTTAGCTCGAGACACATGATGATGTATTGCAATATTTTTATTCTTAATGAATGTAGTATTTCTTAATGTTGATTACATAAAAGGTTACATGAAAAAGAAAAGCTTAGAATTATCTTCATGCAAATAGTAGTACACTCCACGAGGTTTCGAAGGAATAAATCGGTTTATGAAATGCTGTTGTAAATAAAAACCTAATGCTACTAGACTGTTTACTGTATACAAGTCAGTTGCGTTTTGAAGTAGTAGAAAATCGTATTTATGTATTCACGATTTGATATTAAAAATAAGCCGGAACAGCTTAGTAAAATTTTGATATATAACTCGTACAACGCGGCTTCTATTTTTTCGCACTCTGAGGCCGTAGCTAATAAACGCCTACATCCGACCCACGTGCTGAGTGGTTGTGCCCTTGGACTGTTAATAAATGTTCGAATAAATATCCTTTGTTGCAACGTAACGTTTTGTGTATATATATATATTGTATTAATGAATTGAATTTATATGTACTCCTACCAAATTCTCTATTTTGTTTGTTTATATTAAACGCCAGTCGCTCGCAGATAGTTAACATTGATGTATGAAATTAAATAGAGGTACCTTATGTGAGATCGATCGTAGAATTAAGCTGATAAATAGTTTAAACTTGCGTCGTTTAAAAAGTATACCGGGCAGCATTAGGCTGGTTTTCCTATCATATTTAACAATGAGTCTTAATCTGTGTATTATCTAAACAGAAGTAATTTAACTGTCGCATTTAACTGTCCATCACTTGACATAATGGTTAAATCTATAAAATACATTAAAGGTGGTGATTTAATTATGTTTTCGAATCTGATAAGATTGTTAATTGTTTATTTTACGAAGATTTCTCGCCAGACCGTTTAGACTAGTTCAGAGTAAGTCGGGAAATACCAAGAATGATGATACCCTTACACTCTGCGGGACGAAAATAACCGAATGTCTCAGCTATAACTGATTGGGTTTTCGGTTCAGTAGTTAGCCAATTTCATTGCCGGTCCCGTGGGTATTGGTTCGACTCCCATCCAGTTACTATTTACCTAAAAATTACCGACTTAAGTATGTGTACTGAAATTTATGTATGTATGATTAACAGTTGTATGGTTACCACAGTACTCTAACTCTGTCTAGTTTGAGACCAGATGGTTATATGTCGGCCGTTCCTAGATATTATTATCAGTATGTTCTACTAAGGAACCGTTAAAGTAAATTAATGTAAATATAATTTCAATAGCTGTAAGTTTATTTGAAACTAATATCGGAATTTCTTTTGTTACAGGTGAGTGCGTGAAAACCTTTGAGAAATGTGAAAACGGAAAGGAGGAAGCAACGGTGAGAATTATGGGATTTACAATTAGTACCATATCTTCAGTAGATGATATAATTATCCATTTGTGTAAAGACGGTATATATGTAGAGATATGTATGTAGACAGATTTGGCACTAGCTACCCTGCCTATCCCTTGAGGTACCTTGTTTGATTAATAATAGTAGATAGATATGTTTAGTATCTGTTTGTATTAAGTTTTACAATGTTAGAGCGTAAAGCAATTCATTTATTGTTTCATAAAAAACAGTACTCTTCGAAATGTCTAAGAAGCCTTATTTTTTCTTACCAAGTAAACAATTTTATCATATATCAGCTAAATTAAACATGTGTATATATACATATAACGACACGCCTAGTTCTCATAGAGGTAGACAGAGAAAAACATTTTTCCATCTTCAACGATCTTGATACATTTCTTTCGAAAATCCAATTCCATCACATTCGTCTATCATATATAATTTTATATCATGATATAACTCAGAGAGCCACGCTTGTGCCTGTCACATGTCATTTATTTTTCTGTCTAGACGTTAGTGCTCAGGTGCTGCGCGCGAAGTCTTTGATCGCAGGCGGAGTTGGGAAATTGATTCAGATGTTGCTGTTGTTCAGTTATCTGCTGCTTTTCGAACTTTTGTCTCTATTTATCTCAAGTCAAAATTTAAAAATCGTATCCTTATAAACGTTGAAGCAGTATAAGTTATATGGGCCGATGACTTCAAATATATCGGCATAAACAGAATTGCAGTGGTCTGGCGAAGTAGGGCCAAGCAAGAGTTACAATCATAGTTGTTTTCATGGCGGTAGGCTATGTCGGTAAATGTAATCAAAGCTGATGAACATAATATTAACATTCATTCATTTAATGGAACGAACGAACGCATGAATGAATGACGAATGATTTAATGAATGAACGAATAATTGAATGAATGAACGAATGATTGAATGAATGAGCGAATGATTGAATGAATGAGCGAATGATTGGATGAATGAAATGTAATATGTGATAATGTCATTTTGTAAACTTTGATGGTATTTAGACAGGCACGATTATCTAGTTGTTCTGGTTGCATAGTTTGTTAAGCGAAGCGACTATTACCTAATACTAAATTAAATTTGGATAAGCAATTCTTATTGCACCATGCTACAGCTACCTTCACCTTCATCAGAGCGGAAAGTCTGCTTCTGAAGTTTATTTCAATGTTTCTTCAGTTTAACATGTGTATAGTGGATACTACTGGTTGTAGAATTTAATTTAGTGGGATAACAATTTTATTAATGAAACAAATAACAACGAAAACAGGCAACAAATAATCAGGTTATTTTGAAAAAGAAGTGTCATACCTATATTATAAAATTAATTTGAATTCAGAATTCGAAGTAGAATGAAAAACGTCGATCTTCATACTAACCAGTATTTGAGCAGGGCAATTTTATAAAAAATACCTAATAACATAACTAATAACACTTCATAGTACCTTAAACATTACCGTTTATTCTTGGGAACAGTGGTAATTAAGTTGTTGGGGCCGTTTCATGGAAAGTTAATAAGATTATGTAAATAGTCATTTTAATTGTTCTATTGTTGGTCGTTGTAACGGGATGGAGGCAGTTTTTGAAATTGGCTTTTTGTATTGAAATTTTGTAATACAACTTCGTCTTTGACAATAGTCGTATTTAAAAGAAGAATGTCGTATGTATATGTTACTTTTTTTAATAGTCATAGGCTCGGGTTTTACTATCTCTACTGATGGTGAGCGAGGCGTTGGTTACGATGTAGTACGCTTGCTAAAACAATTTCCAATTATGATATATGACCCAGTTATTTACTGGGCATCAGGTGATGATGTTGATGAACATCACGCCTATATAATATCCCCGAAGGGGTAGGCAGAGAATAATCGTTTACTCCCACGATTTAACTTTTATGCTTTAAGTCCCACCTTGAGATAAGACCCGGCATGAGAATTTATATCAGTTGAAACTGAACCTAAATACTATTATTAACATCATATTATGTAAAAAATGATTTTTATGATACTGGTAACATAGACTATAAGTAAAAATGAGGGAAAATCATAAATAAAAAGCATCAGGAAGTTTTTTTATGGTGGTCACTCCATTAATATATTTTTTAACTGCAGACAGGTTATTCTACAACCGCTTTGATGTGTATGTATATAAGTATGTATATCTTCGTGACCGATAATATTATATAATTAGGATGTATTTCTAGGTGTCACTTGTAAACATTTCGAAAATGACTTCCTAGTTTATGAATATTATCATTATTAAAGCATTGGACTGGCAGTCCGTGGTCATCAAGCGATCTTATGGAAGAAGGACCTCTTAGTCCGTGATATGGAGGCCGAACCCGAGTTTTGGTTGACTGTATATTCCCATTATCCATAACACAGCTGAACAGTATCGCCGGAGATATTCATATTCACCCACAGATTTGTGGCAGCCAATCGGGGAAAATATGCAAGTTACAATGACCAGAGAAAACTTTTGCCAATCAGGCCGATTGACAATTATGCGACGGCATGCATGTATGCACGCTGCACTCAGCGCTATTGCATGTTGGCGTAACAATAAAATGTGATGTACCAGGCTTACATAAATCGCTGAGTGGAGAGATATAAAGCGCGGATCTAGGCCGCCGAGAGTCGAAGTGAAAGTATGGTAAGACGTGACTCGACGCCATTTTGTGATCACGCTAACTTTTTTTCTGCGTTGCTGGTGTTACTGGCTGGAGAGAAAGGTTGGATCGAAATCAGTAGTGTTTTCCTTTGAACTTCACAGTTGTGTTACCAAATTTTCTACCGTCTTATTTGCTGGGACAATTACAGCTAAAATAAGCTTTATTTTAATTTTTAATCAAAACCTACATATTGCTACGTACACGCGTAGTTAGAGTTGTACGTAGAAACGGAAGTAGGCCACAGTGCCATTGTTAGTTTCATAGGTAATCAATATTATCTGTGGTAGACCGACGTACTAGGGTATCAGCGAACGTAAGAGTTTGCGGGAAATCTTCCGGTAGTGCTGTGGTTTCAGTTCTATAATTATACTTCGATAAAATGTGTAACTATCATAATGTTACAATTTGTAGTTCAATATAATATATATGTTATATAACAGAACTACATATATACTTTACTTAAGTTATGTAATGTCAGGACAAATTCGGGATTTTTCTTTGCCGTATTTTAAAACGCTCCATATTCCAATTTGCGTTTCAATATTTTTGGCAACACTTAGACATTTCGTAGAAGTGAATTGAATTTCTAAATTTGAACAAACTTATTATGTTATGTATATTATGTTATTAGTAATAACAAAAGAGCGAATGTTTTAACTTCCTCGTGCGTTATAAAGCAGTTGGAGATCTGATTATCTTAAAAAATTGCAACACAGTTTATTTTCATTGCCTAATATAAAGTACGATAGTAGTCTTCATTCCATAACCGAATCTTGTAAGAAAAAAGTTCCTAATGATTTTTGTAAGGCCCAACTTTGAACGCAAACATATTTCTCATGTACAACGATAATATAAAAATGCGCACGTTTTCTATTGCAGAATACACGACTAATGTTGATAGTTAAAACAATATATAGTTATTTATGACAAAATTTCATTAAATAATAGTTATACGCACTGAATCGTTACGATTTTTTTATTTCTAGACACAACTTCTAAGCTTCCCTATGCCTCTGATAAGTACATAATTTACCACGAAAGAGAGATGAAAATCACGTACAACGATAAAAATGGGACGTAAATGTAACTGGTGAATCGTGGGAGTGTATTACAATACTCTGCCTACGCCTTCGGCGATTACAGGCGTGATGTTACGTTATATTAATAATACATTCGTAATCATATTTTCATAATATATTATATAAGAATTAATTTGACAAACTATCAAACGACAATTTACATAGGGCAATGACGTCAATTTCAACCCTGTATGCCAGAAACAGTTGTACACACATTGGATAATAGTTTTAATTAAATTGACCTTGGACTAATTAATTTATTTCTATTGTATTTCATTTGGTTCTAATTTTCATTATATCACTTGGTTCTCCCATACACTACACATTTTTAAGTAATAATCGTTTTAATTTGTAATAAAACTGCAGCCGTGATTTGTTAAACGTGAAGAAAATACGACAACCATTTACCCGAATAGCATTCGACTTGCCATAACGAAATATTCGATGTTGTAACATCAGTAAGCTTGCCATCATTTAAAATTACGAATCTATGGTCTATGTATAGACCATTCGAACACTTAATTTGTCTGCTGTTTATTAATTTTACTTTTACTATGTACACCATAATTATTTTTTCTGTTATTCTGTGCTTTTTTTATAAAATATACTATCGTAGTTGTATTAAAAAATAAAAATTAAAAAAAGTCATACCAGGATTCCCTAAGTACTGTATGTACTAGTTACGTAATCTTGTTCATGTCAAAATGTTTGAAAGATCATTTTCATAAGCGTATCCGTGCTACATGAGACAGTAAAGCGAAAGGGAGATATACAGTAACATACAAGGAAAACAAAGACAAAAAATGTTTTTGTGAATATGAAACTCTCCGGGTCACAATCTCTTTTTACGAGAGCTCTATTGTAGAAGCGAGAGAGGAAATAAGTAAAACAGAAACATACCTAGCGACAGTAACTTTGAAAGAAGTTTTCGTAACTGTTAAATTTGGATCGTAATGTTTCGTGGTTAAGTTGATAATCATTTGCGGGGATTATAGTACATGGGTTTATTATTTAAAAGTCGTGACCGGCACAGCAAAATTCATGCCAAGGTTTCGCACACTGTTGCGATGCGTCAAAATTGTACATAAACGCACACCTACACATTTGTGTCATAGACAAGACTTGCCTAGACCACTTGACGCCTATCAACGTGTACCGAGCTTGCATCGGTAATGTTTATCGTTTATTAAACTACAGTGGGCTTGTAGCGCTGCAGCGGTCAATCCATACTGTGTATCGGTCATGGCAGCGATTCAAGCGCTTATAAACGCTAACGGTTTACTGTAGAAAGTTGCTGTAGCGCTACAAGTCTATTTTCTGCCTAACAACAGGGTTTCTATGTCAGAAGGGTTCGGGGGGATGTGACGTAACAGTGCATTCGAATTTGTCCGAATTTTAAAAACGGGTTATCTTCTTCTCTTCTTTTATAGAATTGAACCGTATCACTTGCCTTTATGGTTGATTTTTCAATGTAGCGTTAGTTACGGTTTACCTTGCTCTAGATGTTAATTCCATCAGGTCTTATGTGCGCTTTAACTGTATTTCATATTGAACGTTATCTCATTACATTATTTATTAATTTGTAATGATGCTGTTATTGCGTCGTATTGGCAAGTAGTGCATTACCATACAAAGGCCGATTCAAATCTCAAAGCACAGAAGACACTGTGTCTTATTTACTTTGTTTTAAAGACGCACAAAAGTGGCTTATTTTTGTAGTTGGAAAATGTAGCGTGCGTTTTAATGATCTTTGTACAATTCGCTAACAACGCTGAACTTGAACTGTATTGGCTTGCTAATAGAGATCACAGTTCATTGTTATTGACTGAAGGGCGTTGGCAAATTAGTATGCCTGCCAGTTATGTCTTCCTGGTATATATGCGCAATTATCAACGCCGTAAGCATTTTAAATATTAGCGCTTTTATTAAAAAAAATGTTTGTAATTGGCATAAAGCTAGAAAATAAAATCATATGCGTATGACGTAACGTGCAAATTTTGAAACCTGCGCGGGGAAATAATGGTAACCAGGGTGGTTCACATTTTTACTTTTCAACTGTGAGGTACTTGAAACATGTCATATCGTTCAAATATTATGTCGTCTTTTTAGTATTATTTAGTATTTAGACGTCCTATCTAACATTAGTTTTATATACCCTTTGTTACACTACACGCAGGAAACACGTGTGTTGGCGTGTCTGTCTAATACAACAACCGGAGTATAACACAATGCAGGCACGCTCCTTCATAGCAACGTAAATAGGTTTAAAGATGTATCAGCTGATGAGACAGTATCGAACAAAGGGAGTTTTCTCTTTGAATGGAAGCGAGATACTTTTTAATATTTCTTTCATCATTATTTACTATCAGTATAATTCGCTATGTACATAATAATATTATTTATTGATCACGAACCATAATCATGCGTTAGGTTTGCCCAGTTGTTGTATTTGGAAAGAAACGACATATACACAAACGTGAAAGAGTAAAAGAGACCACATATTGTTTGTCAACATTGCGCGCTACTTTAAATTTAGAGTTCCAGCGCGTTTCCGTATTTTTAAATAGATAATGTTGTCAGCCTTTTGGAAATGTCATTCCCTATTTTATATGTAAAAATATTGTTGCATATTATTTTAAAGGTTTTTTGCATATATAATATATTAGTTTGAATATCATTAATGTGAAATTAAATTAATAGTTTTTTTTTATTGTAACATTTTTCGCAATCTATAATTTTTAAGCGATTGTTATTAGAATGTACATATATGGCGAAATTGAAAAGTATATCATACTATTATACATTACTTAGCGCAGTACTCCTAGATTGTTGATGTGAGTAAATCGTTATCGCATGTTGCCATTACGATAACGTATCACATTAGGGCATGTTCACAGAATTATCTTATGTAACAATGTTAAGCCGCGTGCAAAACTGCGCTAAATACAATACTAATTATTAATAGGATCTTTAAGCAAAGGCACATTCCCACCACGCGTCTCCAGCTAGGATTGTGTATATACGCCTTAATATAAATCCCTGTGTGGAAACTTTGAAAACTGATACTAACAAATTTTGACAAGGCTTAACGAGTGCATCCTCCTAATTTACCAATAAAAGAAGATGTATGGTTTGTGACTATACAAATATCTATATTTTTATCACGTCCCAAATCACACATGCGTAGTATATTGCGTAAATTAAATATAGGCAACTCTATTTATAATAAGGAATCCCAAATAGGACTCTCCAAGGCAATCGGCGCAACTAACTGCGCATCATTTTACGTGTTAATTTTACATCTTAACGTCATTGAATTGTTGTTTTAATGTTTATTTTGGATATTTCAACATTTGTAGGTAGTTGAAATATATATACGGGACTCTAAAAACGCCACACTACTCGGATTGTTAAGTTTTTACTAGCATCCTTTAATCCACTGTAAACAATGCGCTCATGAGTAACATAAAAAATTTAAGGTACAGCTAACAAAAAAAAATGTTGCTTGAAGTTTATGCGTTGCGTCGATCCTTTTTAGCATTTATGTCCTGCATTTAATTCTTATACCGTGCTAAGTATTGAATCCCTATTATAGTCATGGAAAGTACAAAAAATACAGACTGTAGTTTATTATAACTAAATACTGTCAAATCTACAAACCCAGAATAAATTCAACATTTAGTTTGCTCCCGACCAACGACACAGCTTGCTAGGTATGTTGGACAATGATGAACAAGACTTACAAGTCTATGAGGTAAAATAAAACGAGTGAACAAGTCTTTCCCTTTTTGCTTAAATCCATTTAGATATGAATGTGCAGTGTAAGACATTGTTTTAACGTTACCCTTATATAAATTCACGTAACAAAGCCAATATCACTGATATCCAGTCAGAGGATATTATCATCCGGACGGATAACGATAAGATGTACCGATAACAGCGATAAAGGATTAATAACTGTCAGCGGATATTGGGTCAGTTGTGTTAAATGTATGTAATTATCGCAAAACTACATTTTCGGTGTTTCTTATGTTCAATGTGTATACAAGGCTTTATAGTGCCGTTATAGATCTAATGTTTGGGAAGTAAGGCTGATGATTTCATTAAAATACGTCAGAAATATTCAACTGTGTGAGTTATCACATTATTAAAACACGAGTACCTACGTTGAAATATCTGTACCATATGGAAGGAAATGGAATTCCCTGGATTGACGGTGTAATTATTTCGGATACTGGTGTAAATATTACTGATAAAAGTCGTGCAATAGGCAAAAATATAGCATGTTACATTTTTGCCATTTGCAGGACTTTTACACAAGGACCATGGTCCCTGTGTAAAAATTGGAGTGTTGCAAAGTTATGTTCTGAGTCCTGTCCTTTTCCTGTCCTGTTGTGAAATATATTTCAGAGCTCCTACAATTAGAACGCGTCTATTTTTTATGCTCGGATGCTGTTTTCTCTATTTGCTTTCCCTGCCTCATGATTTGAGATTCGCAAGCAAGGGGAGCTCGGTTAAATTTGAAAGCAGTGAGGGATTTGAGTGATTTTGAGTCCCGGCTAGCAAATTGCAGTAGGCATTCGTTTCTTTGTTCCACCACGTATTTAGTTCACAACCTGTCATTAAATTTTATGTCGGAGATGTACCTAGTAGTAATTTTAACGAGAATTTATTTCGATGAGTCGCCATTTACCGTTTATTCAATTAATTTTGAATTGTTTTAACATTTTAGCTAATACGTTTAAGCTTGTAGATGGTCACCTGTCACAATTAATAGGATCTCTGAAAAACGACAAAATGTTCTCACGCCTCCGAATTTGACACGCCTATCAGTATTTTAATTAATCTTTTGAAGTATCTTGGCGTCTCTCAGTACTAGCCAATTATTTGTGTTCAGCGGTGGAACATTACAGTCATTACGGAGATGACACATGAGGTTGTAAGGCGGATGTTTGGATTTCATAAAGAGATCGTAGAGAGAGGGGGAGAATTTAAAACAACACGGCCGATTGCGTTCACTGGCAAGTGAAAGAGAGGAACAGATAACTTCATTTCCTATTAGAGATACAAACATGCCTTCCTCTGCGTTTATCTTATCACGTGTTGTTATGACTTGTGTTCGGTTATTAATAGTTCTCTTACTATTCATAATTGTTGTAGCATCAAGTACAACATTGTTGTCTTTGTTGATATGTTAATCTCGACCGGTCTCATACCTCGCTCTATCCACAATCGCATATATAGGGAAAACACGGTTTTATGTTCACATGAATGTTATTGTATCTTACTTCTTTATGTTGAGTTAAACTATATTATGTCCTTTGAGAGTTGACCGTGAAATAATGTTTTCAATATTTCAAGTTTAGAATTTTGTGGGTTATATTAACAGAATTTACTTGTAAAATCTCCAGCGCTGCTTCTAATGGTGTCGCTACATAGCAGAGTTAGGGTGCCTTTTGGTTCTTAACAAACACATTCCTCGCTACGCATCCTCGCTCATTACTGGTGGAAACGCACCCTTATACTCTTGTACGGAGTAGAATAAGATGAAAAGTCAAATAAAAATCAATAATGAAAAGACAAATATTTTTATAAGTATATGTATATATATGTAGTTTATTTGCCGTCTAGTTACCATAAAACAGGCTATGCATACATTCTGATCAGATAGGAGCATGAGAGGGCCCTAAATTTATCCATTAACGATCTCGGTTTAAATTGAAGGTTATGTTTGATTTAGATTCAAATGATTACTGACTGTTGTTACATCTCATTCATCATTATCAGCCTATTTCCGTCCACAGCTGGACATAGGCCTCTCCAATAGCATGCCACTGAGCTCGATCTTCAGCTCTTCGCATCCAACCACTGCCAGCCATTTGTTACCTTTCATCATCATCATCATCATCATCATCAGCCTACTCCCGTCCACTGCTGGACATAGGCCTCTCTTGTTACCTTTACTTTATCATAATCAGCATTCCCGTTTGCTATTACTACAACGTGCAAAAACGAGTTTTATATCATGCTCACGACATTTAATTGTTAGTCTTTTCAACGAACGATCATACGTGAGTCAGTTCTCTGAAGAACAAAGGAGGTAGTTAGTTATCTGCATTACATACCTGCGTATGTGCTGTATTCTATACACGTGTGTTTATTGTGTAATGTGTTAAGAATCACGTGTTTATTCAATTCCTCCGTGATCTTTATTGTTAGCAATGAGGCTAACCGAGGACTTATGTCACTGCGGGATGGTTTGTTATCGTCATCATTCTTGCCAGCTCTCTTCATTTCTTCTGTTGGATACGAGTGTTCTATCTTAACGGTTTAAGGCTTTTGAAAGAAAGATTTTTGAAAGATGTGTGGGTGTCCTTACAATTTTTTTTTACTGTAGTTGCCAATACTAAGGTCTAGACCTCACATCTTGGACGCAGCAGTTTAAAATTCTAACCGCTATTTTTCGCATGGGCTATATCTATCTTTATCTTGAAATAGCGCTACGTGCTGATAATCTTCCAACATCTCACGGCCTCAATAATTTGAACGCCCTAAAACAGAGGATTGTACAATATACCTTCTAATTTAATTGTATAGCAACAATTTATAAGTTGACATTTGTAAATATAAAAACGCGTTGTCTGAATAGAAACAGCGTTAAGTATTTGTTTTTTCGAGTGTTGCTAGCACAAAAAACAATTTCAATATGCAAATTTAACGGGAAATAGGTCAATGTCAACATTACATATTAGTTGCTACGTTTTAATTTTGTAATATATATATTTTTTAATTTCTACTTTTGGATCATCGAAACCGTTGACGATTTTTACCTCTTTTACTTGATAAAAATTGATTTAGATCTGTTGAAACTGCAGTAAAATTATAAGCACAATTATTAAGATAAAATTTTTTTTCAACAATTTCTCTATTTATGTTTTGTAACCGCCTAGATATTATGTATATTATATAATTATTAAAAGTTACTTTGATTATTATAAGTTTAAAAGTTAGATAATTTTATTATTGTTTTATTAAAAGTTACTTATGTTTCTTATATAATACTTATATACTACATGTACGCTGTAAACAATATGCGACCTAAATATTTTACGTGTTGTTTACTAACAAAGAGTTACTTGTGTTGACAACTTTTGTCTCTTTTTAGAAACAAACATGAGTTTAAAACAATTGTTCAGTAGTTTTAAACATTACACCTTTTCTCGTACTTAAATTTACTTCTCTCCTTATATCACTCGGAACTGTCTTGTCTGTTTCGATCCAAACACTTCTATTTATCATCCTATCAATAATAATAATAATAAATATTGATTTAGTTGAGTGGCAGCTATGGAAGTTATCTTCGCGGCACGCAAATCTCACGGCCGCGCAAAGGTCGCGCAGTGGCGGGAACGCGCCGAAATGTCGGAAAAATTTACATTTTAATGGTAACACTGCCTTATAAATAAGATTATGTGAAATATTTTAAATCGATATTCATGTTGTGTTGCAATTTTTACGGGTTTTAATTGTTGAATTTTATGCTTAGTTGTGATAAGGGTCAGAGTTAAGTATGTTCATATATTTTTTTTATTTGGAAATCATTTTCGCGTGTAAAAAGCGTGATGAATGTAGAAGGTGCAGATCAGGTTTTGTAATCACAGAAATGTTTTGAACTCGGCATTCTCTAGCTGTCCCGCAAGGGACCTGGAGTAACTATGTAAATTGGGCGATAACAATAAATTTAATCAGAACTAATTCGTATTGAATTCACGATACTTGATGAAAATAAAATTCGCATTTTCAATATACATATTAATGGTATTTTAAAACTGAATTTTTCCGATGTCAAACTGCATACGGGTGGGTGCCCTTGTTGAATTTATAAATTTGGGTCGCTGTGATTTTTAAACAATTGCTCGTATTTGACCCATATACATATGTATATGCGTATGTTGGCCTATCAGTTTCTCTTGTGCTATACTGGCACTACGGCGAACAAAGAGAATTAAGGATATCATGTAACTTCCCGTGCATAAAGGAATACACGTAGACAGACAAACAAAGAAAAAACTAAACCTGATGGGTCTATACATTGGAAATTTCTAACCATCATCAGTATTGTAAACTTCGGGATAAATCTAAATGACTGATTTAAATACATATTCTGACCCAACATTCGAATGGGTATATTTGGATTCAACCATATTGGAAGCTGGAGCCGTTGGAGTACATCTAACAGCAGTTTGTTTTTATTATTTGACCAGCTTTAATTCGTTCAATTATAATAAGTATGTCATTTGACCATTCAACACTAGAATGCGACCTCGATAGATCGTATTGGGCATGAAATGACCCACTTTCAGTGATAGTGACATACCTCTAAATATATCTCAAAATTGAATGGGCAGTTGAGTGTTGGTAAAACTAAGCGTCTGGTTCCTTAACTGCCTCGTGTTGATCTACGATTGTTGACATGCTTTCCTAGAAGAGGGGAAAGATTGTTAGAATCATCATTACCATCAGCCTATTTTAGTCCACTGCTGGACATAGGCCTCCCCCAAAAGGGGGTTCATGCTCGTAATCTCCACACTGGGCATGCGGGTTGGAGATCGCTGTCAGAATAATTAATATTTATTTTAATTTGTTTTCGAAAAAAAAAAATCGAAATTTCACTCAGTATTGACAATTTATACTCACGAAAGCAGGTATTTTTCTAATTGATTTATATTGTTTTTTTTTTGTTTTCTAATGAACTGTGGCTGCTTTTACATTAAATTATTCAAATTCCTTCGACGAGAAAAGGCATTTTTAATGTCTACTAAAGTTACTACCTCTTTTATAAGGGCGTCGTAAAAAATTACGACCTGTCAAGGGAGTCACATGAAAAAAAACATTGTATATTTCTACTGCGAAGGTCTAGTTGACTAGCTGTGCCCGCGACTTCGTTCGCACGGGATTCAAAACTTTTTCTAAGATTAAATTAGTTACCTAGTTACTCCTTATTGCATCAGCTATATGTCAGTGAAGTGTCCCGTCAAAATCGGTCCAGCAGTTCCAAAGATTAACCGGAACAAACATACAGACAAAAATTATAAAAATGTTGTTTTGGTATATGTACCGTGAAACATATATGCATGTAGAAAAAAGGGTTATTTAAATATTAAAAACAGACATTTCAATTTTATTTATTTGTATAAATGTACCGAAATATGCAATTGATACATATATTATAATATTTACCGACTAAACTTATGTAACATAGGCTACCGTTTGGCCGTCATCTCGCTTGATGGGAAGCACAGATGCATCCTAAGACGGACCACGCATGACCAGAAAAAGCCTATCCACTTTTGCTTTGATTAGTTCTAAATTATCTGTAGGTTCAGATAGCACGATTTTTCAATAAATAATTTGTTGATTAAGCCGATACCTACATAGTTTTGTCATGTCATTTACCAAATCTCTAAAGGCACATACATGTATTAGTACATACATATATACTTCACTAAATCAAATGTAATATAAGGGTTTGTAAAATTTACACCATTAACAAGATTGTCATCGCGGTGGTCCCTATTCTATTGCATCGATTTCAAGTAAATGAGACGTCGCTACAGACGTCTTGCATAATATATTTCGAAGGTTCTAGAAGCATGTGACGTCATAATAAAACTACGTCCACTTAGTAACTTAGTGATACATTTATTAAATATATACATCCATATATAATATAACATACAAGAAAATATGGGTTGAAACTTGTGCTTATGTCATAATGATTAGTTATAAAAAAAACATAGGTAACAATTTAATACATGTTTTCAATGAGCCAATGTTGCGTTTCCGCGATAATAAATATTACGCAAGAGAACGTAAACAAGCTCGTTGCTGTTTTCACTTTTCGATACTTACCCGGAACTTCATTATAAATCATTGTTTAAAAGTAATTACATATTTCAGCTCGTATCATTAAAAATATGACAAATATAATATTATCACGAATAATGCTGGACAATGAAACGCGTTATTAATCAAATATCAAACTTTATTGCTTAATCTTATTGCACGCACAAAGAACTCGATGAAATCCTTATTACAAAATCGTGTCCAATTTACCCTTCACTTATGTTCGTACGCGTCACGTTAGTGTGGCAACACCGAAACGCGACAAGACACGTTGCGTTTATGTTAAACGTACATCGAAATCTCCTTTGTGTTCCAACGTAAACGCAAACAGCAGGGTGTGGTTGCAACGAGTCCTTGGCCCACATTCGGCTGCACCCCCGCCCCAGTTGAGCGCTTCAAGCGCTAGCGATCGTTCATTGAAAGGGAGTTACGAGGTCGCTGCAGCGGCTGAATGAGTAAAGCGCGTTCTATATTTAAAAGCGGGGCGTAGCAACAGCGAACGAAATAGGGCAAGAGCGATTTGCTCTGTTTGTACGAAACTTTACACTGTATCTATGCTGCTCTGGTACTATGACTATTTTATTAATCAGGCTTTTATAATGACACTACATATTTAGAAATCACGCAGGCGTATTTAATATGCTATTTATTGCTTCTAAAGTACTTTTAAACAAACATGTAATCTGTTTTTAATAGAGAACAATATACATATAATAATGATTAATATATTTTTATATAAAAATTTCATGGCATGAGGTCAATGCATGAATGTACTTCTACTTTCAAAGTAACGTTTTTCAATTATGTTAATGTTACAAATTGTTTCACAGCGATTTCTTGTGAGTGGCGGGTGTTAGAAAATATTTTTTAATAGGCATTTGAATGTCACATTTTGTATGTCACGGTGAGAGTTTAATTTACGCAGACAATGCACGTGCCTTATAAGGTAATTTGTATCAGACCTTATCATAACTTTTATGTAATTAGTATCCGACCTTATCTTATGTGTGCCATATAAGGATAAAAAAAAACTGTTCTTCATTATCCACAGATTTGCGATATGACTAAGTGTGAAATTACTCAAAAACACTATTTTTATACGTAAACAAATACATTTCAGAACATTCATTAAAATGCACAGGTTTCTACACCCGCGTCCTGACCTAAAGGCTAAAATAATAGACACTAGAAAAATATTATACAAGTGATATTAAATATTTGTCATAGCGTTATGTAATATAGCGTAACATGTATTATTAAATATTGACCTGTATATTCTATATTGTAATATATATGACGTTATTTTGGAAGGTACAATATTTATAGCGTACTTATTTTTACCGACAGTTGGTTTTTTATCTGTAAAAGGCCACAAACTGTTCAGTCTCTTAATGAGCGGTCAGTTAACGTTAAGGTAGCGTGCTTGACCAATCTGTTAGAAAAATTTCATTGTTATAACACAGCAATACTGTGCATGAGAGAGGTACATATTTTTATTCGATAAACATATTTCCTTCTCTTTCTCTTCCGATAGAGATGTAATGTAAAAACAAAGCAATGCTAGTGTACGTTCCAGGTCGTGTTCTGTGACTCTCTCGTCCTGACAAGACGTCTTGGCTTAATTGTGGTGTCCACTTAGCACTGGTTCCGAGAGTGTCGGAAACAGATGTATCTGTTCAAAAATATATATATTCTGTTTATGTGGTATCAGGTAGGGCAAATAGCACGTGGACCTTTTTGTTTTAATTTAATATATTACATAGTTTAATCGAGTCCTAACGTAAATTGTTTCCATACTTCTGTTTTACAAAGTTAAGCGATGGGTTCAATGATAGTCACTTTTTAAATAATGCTTGTGACGTTACCTCGGATTCTTCGTTTTCCGAGCCGAGAATTGTGGGTTCAATTCCCACCGAGGCCCGATCTTTGTATGATATACATGAATATTTGTTCGTGCTTGTGTGTGATCGTTCCCTTTTGCCACATCTGTGTTTATCGTTTATTTTGTATGAAGATAACATTTGTAATTGATTTATTTGTTTATTAAGGGATTCTTTGAAAGGGTATAATACCCCTTGAACATGACTTATACGTTTCTGAAGTATATTCTTATTAATGTGTGACGTCTTCCCCCACAGATGCACAGTAGCGAGAGCACGCCAGCTCCGGCGACGGGCCCTGCGCTGCTCCTCCAGCTCGGCAGGCTCATAGTCCGCGCCCGCAGCGCCAGCCCTGCTCGCAAGCTGCGCCGCCCATCCACCAGCCACCAGGTAACACATCACACCGCTACTAGACATACAGAATACATCAGACCACTACAGACAAAAATTTCTAAGGTGTGTGAAGTCTGCCAACCCGCACTTGGCCAGCGTGGCAGACTATGGCCTTAACCCTCTCAAT
>DWDT01000490.1:0-20676 GCA_018245595.1 Microceris scylla
TTTTTTTTTTAACCCATTACAATTCCACTGTTGGAATACGGGTCTCCTCTCATATTGAGAGGGTTAAGGCCATAGTCCGCCACGCGGGCCAAGTGCGGGTTGGCAGACTTCACACACCTTAGAAAATATTTTTAATATTTGACATAATATAATAAAAGAGGCTTGTGCTTTTTACCTCAGAAACCTTCAGTTGTAATGTATGTATAGTTAAGCTCTTTATGTTTGCCTTGTTTTCTAATTCATGGTTTTTTATGTGTTTTTATCTTGTCTTGTAACTAAATCTTTATTCTTTTAAATTTCAGTGCCAACATGGCGCCTTTCACGGACACCTACGTCCCTCGACCACAACAATCATCATTACCAACGGATTCTGCTCTATCTCAATTTTACCTTGGCCCTGTGGTAAGTGAGAAAATTGTATACTTTTACATAATATTAAAGGAAATACAAGAAGCACAAAGTGTATTCTTACTATGGGATAAATTTTCACAGTACAATGAAAAACATAATTAACTATTTATGTTCAGTGAACATACTGTATGTAACACTCAAACTATGATGTTCTACATATATGATGGTCATATGTACAGAATCACCAAATCTTAGAGGGGCTGATGAACACTGCATAATATTGTGGCATGTTTGTGAATTGTTGGGTTGAATAAACTGTTATTATACTGGCTGGAGGTATAATATGAGTATAATTATATTTAATATAACTTTAAAGTAATCACACTAGGCGGCAATTGAATACAAGTTATATAAGTGGCATCTGTGACCTCAATGGGAGTAATCTGCTCCATAATCTACAATTCTGTTTAGTTGATGTCATATACAAAGATGTCTACTGAGTATGTTTAATACAAATAAGCTCTTTTTTTAATGTGTTCTGTTTTCAAGAAATCTATGTGGTCACTGCCATCTTTGGAAGATTGTAATGGTAGGGGAGGTTATTGATGCTATTTTAAAATTGAATCTAAATTGAAATAATTTATGAATATAGGTGATTTTAGATCTTAATTATGTAATTTCAATTGTATTCATTGTATACAACCTCTTTGGGTATATAAATATTTAACTCATGTTATGTGTATTTTGAGGAACGTTTATTATGAAAGTTAATAATATTCTTTGGTAGTGATGTGCCTGTATTAATTATTGTTATTGGTTGCAATAAATATTTGTTGCAAACGAACATTGGTCAGTATAATCACAAACTATTAATATCCCATTTGTAATTTGAACTAATGGAAGAAAAGAACAACACAAAAAATTTATTCCATCTTTCTTATTATAGAATAACATAAATGAAGTATGCTTTGTTTTCAAAAAACTGATCACTAGTTTTATCATGCAGTAGTAGTAAACAGAAAACCCTTCAGTAATATTTTGACGAATTTATTTACAAAGAATTTGCATCTTTAAAATTGTTTCTTACTCTATGGAAAGAAATTGTTAGTGTTGAACACAATAATTTTAAGCTTCAATCATAATTATGTTTCTGATGTACTTGTACATGTTTGAATTCAGTCTATAATCCTGACTAGAATTAGCACCATATGTTCAGGATTTTCTAAGAAAGTTATCAATAGGTATAGAAAAAATCATTTTTTGGTGCTGTCATAAGGCCTAAAACAATTAGTCTAATGTCTTTTTCAACACAAAATTATACTAAATGCTTATTTAGACATAATAGTATTTTTTTTTATTTTCAGATCACCAACACCAACCAAGATGAGTGTGAGCCAATGGGATTGGTCGCTGGCTTTGGCCGACGGCCTTCTTTCTAAGGAGGAATGTTCTTTGCTGCTCGAAGTTGATCTTTTCAAAAATGAAGATGGTATGTATCAACCGTAGCTTAATGGAGTTTACTATGTAAAGTGAATGTTTTCATGTAAAGTCAGGATAGGTGTTACACTTTGTACCATGAAAAAAATGTTTGACCTCACCTCCCATTAATTTACAATTATATTGGTTACAATGGTGCCATATTTAATTGTATTTCTCGTTTATTATTTTGTGTTTTTGCTTTTACTTCCGCTCCAAATGATTCCTTTTATATTTTATCGATTGTTATGTGGGAATGTGTACCGTATTTGTGTTTTGTCATTTATATGTCTGTATACTCGTAAGCATGCTCGGTTTCGCAAAGACAGCCACATTTCGCCGCGTGCCGATGTACGTGTATGACGTCACCGTTCACAATAAAGGTAATACATAATTCTGTTATATCGTCAGTATTTTAGTCACATAAGAAACTGATGTGGAGTTCACGAATATAGATATATAAATGGATGCACATTGTGTCCAAAAATTATAAAAACGTTTCTATGTAAGGTAAAATATTATTTAAATATTCATTTACGTATGTTACTTTGGGAAAGGTCTGCCTCCCCAGTCAACTAGTATCTGACCGTTCTAGTCACGATAAGTGAGTTTTGGTCTCCGTCTTCACCTGCATCTACTGCGGACTGTTGTATACTGTATTGTAAACAACATATAATTGTTTTATTTTGTTTACAAATTTGCAATTTACAGAAATGATGCCCACCCTACTCTTCCAGTGGAAGATCTCTCGTTGGCATTCAATACAGCCCGTGTAATTAACAATCAAATCTTATAAGAGAAAAAAATACCTTTTGGTTGCCTTTCCCGAAGGGGTAGGCAGAGGAGTGTAGATTCAACATGATTCAATTGTGATGTTTTATGTCCCTCCATAGAAAGGGGTGAATCTATTGTTATACACTAAGCGCAAATCCAAACTCTAGAGCTATTAATAGGAATTTCAATGAGAAAAACCGGAAATGGACTTCAGGACTTCTCGACTTGCAACTCGCCCTTGTAACCAATCTACGAACGTATTATGTGAAATATAGAAGGATTACGTATTAGGCATCAGGTGGTCGTCGTGTTTTCCTGTAGTAACACCGATGACTCAGCCCGTCGCGCGGTGCCATCGTGACGTCATCTAATGAGCTTGCATGTTCTGTTGTTGAACCTCGGCTATCGATATATATATACAGGGATTTCGATATATACCATATATAGTATAATATAACATCACGCTGGTACTTCTCCGAAGGGGCTAGGCATTGGAGTGTAGTACTCCCACTTTTTATTACTTACGTTGTGCGTCCCAAGTAAGAGGGTGTGAGCGCCACTGCCTTACATCGGGAACAGATCCACGCACCGAGCTACTACTAGTAATTTAAAGTTAGAAAAACCCAGTAGCGCTCGAGCAACCGATAGTAGTATAGTATTTATAGTGACTTATATTTAGTATCAGTAACAGATGCGAGGCTTGTGCGTATGTTGCTATTAAAATGTGGCAGGCAGTCACTGGGTACAGTAAAGATTTTAAATGTAAGACGAGGATGTGTATAATCAACTGCCTCGTAGGTCTAGTGGTTGCAAGCGCGACTGCTGATCGCGAGATCTTGGACCGGGTCTCCGGATCGGGTACTATTGGGTTTCTTTAACTTGAAATTTCTAGAATAAGCACGGACTCTTTTGTGCCTTTTGTCTCTTTGTATCTTTTGTTCCTGATCCTATGGTAATAGGGATCAATTGGTAGTTAATTTAAAAATATAAAATTTATTTATTTATTTAACGTGACTGTTTGGTTCCATTTGGAGTTCTTAATTTTTTGCATCATAACAAATCCTTTTATCGTTTTACTGTTGGACACGGATCTCCCCTCACATTTGGAAGGGCTAAGGTTTCGGTCTACTACCGTTGCTAAGAGTTGGCAAATATCACACGCCTTAGAGGACATCACGGAGAACTCCATGATATGCAAGTATCCTCGCGATGTTTTCTTTCACTACTACAGCATATATATTTAATTTTTAAACCTATCTATTTTGAGTAAAGGGGCGCACCAGCATTTGAACGTAGGGCTCCCGTAGTGGGAGGCTGAATTCTAATTCATTAGAAGATATAAGATAGGCAGGATGCGGCTGATCAGACAGTACGACACTTTTGTAAAATTGTATTACAATAGCTTATTTGTTATACCAGATCATATTTTATCTACATGCTAAATTTCATTCAAATTTTAACCATTTCAACCTGAATCAGTAAAAAAGGTTGGAATTATATAATAGTAATCGGTAACACTTCCTAAGTTCCCAGTTTTCTAACTTTTAGCCTACTGGTGTATACACTATAATAAACACATTTATGAATATTACAGCTAGATAGCGATCGAGATCATATCGATATGCTGTAGCGACCCACCTCGGGGCGTTTGGTGTTCGATACTGAAAATCTTGGGAAAGGCTATGCACCCCAGATTTCTACATAATATCTACATATTTCTATACTATTCTATGTATATTATCCAAGGTACGTCATGTTTGTCAAATGTTTGGCTAGCGTGGCGGTGTACTGTGGCTTTAAAACTTCATTATCGAACTAGAACCGTGTCCAACTGAGGAATATCAAAAGGGTCAATGATGATGGTTGCAAAACTAGATAAGGTAGATAAAGACTGAGCCCCGTCTCCGCTAAATTGTCTCACTAAAGCGCGACACTACACATGTGATCTATTTTAGAGGCAGGTTTATCTTTATTACCGTATTATGAGTTGGCGGGCGAGCACTAGCCCCCCACAGAGTCACCTCGTGTCTTCGATAAAGTCGGGGGTCAAGTGTCTGCACGTTATTCGCTCACGTACATTTCCAGCTCCTCAATGCCAAACACGCGCTGTTATGTAACTCGCTTGTACGCGCTCCGCTGGTTCGGTACTAGTTATCGCACATTGCCTGATTGCTTACTGGTTGATCGACAAGTCAATTATGCCTGAGATCTGCGTACGTGTGTAGAGATTCAGTTATTTATACGACGCATGTTAACTCTGTGAGGGTAGAGATATTTTGTATTCGATACTCTCTACCTGCCGCGTAAGGGGTCTAGCGTGATTATGTTATAATAATAGTTGTTGTTATTACGCAATCCACGATGGGTGGGGAAGCAATACATCCCACTACCCCATGCCAGTATACCAGGTTGTCGTAAAATGCGAATGCGAAACCAGCGCTGACCTATGCGGTATGGAACTAATTAGGCAGGGCTACATGCGTGTCGCCGAGGGATAGGAGCGTAGCAAGTGGTGCAAGAAGCCTTGTTCTGCGATTCCCAACCCACCAGTTTTTATAACATTTGTCATACATTTTTATGTTAATAATTGAAGTGGCAAAAATGTGCCGGACAAATTTTGAAAGATTTTTAAAGTTTTTCAAAAGTCATGTCTCAGTTAACTGTAGTCGTTGTTCATGGACATTTGTCAAACGAATTGCCAGTGTGCTGCTGGCCCTGTAAGAAAAGAAAGTCCTTCCATGGTATTATGTGACATGCCGTACTAGAAAACAATAGTGGCAACCGGAACATGATGTACCACAAACTTAATCCTCCGCAGATTGAAACCGCATTTTTGGTGGGTACTGCCGCTAGAGAAAAGCAGCCAGAAACTGTAAAGCTGAGCGGGAACAGTCTTTCGGAACCATTGTTGTAAAGTATTTAGGTAACGGAGAGAACGCTTATCCCTCCGTTGGTTCAGTCAGATGTTATAACTTTTTGAAGGTCATTTTATCTTTGACCGCCATGCTGTTTTTACATTTTGGCTTTCCCGCTTGCTGGTAACAACCATAAACTTATCCGCACTGGAAGTGACTCTACAAGGCTCAGTCTACCGATGCATGGACGACCTTGATTGATTGATCTTGACTACCAGTTTCTTTAAACCGTAGAATAATGCGATGAACAGATTTACTTATTCCTTTAGCGCAACCATCCGAACTGAATCTTGGTATCCTAGACCAGAGCTGGCCGCACAATGAACACACGATGATCAGAGGTCTCTGATAGCAATCAATTTTCAGATTTCATTGTCATCATCATTATCTTATCTTGGTCTACCGCTGGCCATAGGCCTCCCTGAACGAGCGCGGCTGTGCACTTATATAGGGTGATCCGGACGCTGAGCATGTAGGACGGGGCTCTTTTGGATTTGACTTCATCTTATACAACCATGTCGTGTGCTTTCCCTAATATGTATATTGAATTTAGCAATCACAATTTTAGACTTGTTGAGTTATCTGTTAAGTGTGATTTGTTGTTTTGAAACTAAATCTGCTTGTCTCAAAATATGATCGCATTAGCGGTGGAATCAGAATACACAACTTTATAATACAAAACTTTTTTCAACATTCGATTTTAATGTTTGCAACCTTTCTATCTTCGGCAATTCCTGACTATATTTTGTTAAAGGAACCTGACCTAGACAAGAAATGGAGGCTAGATAATAGTGGTACAATAAGGTGGCATTAACACTGACATTATGTGTTAAGTTATTAAAGTTACGTACAGAGTAGTTGCATACGAACGCGTGCGTGTGATAATGTTATCATTTTTTCACGCGGTCTCGCCTGAAGTTACTCTGTGTGTTGCTAAGCCGAGGGCGTGGGTGTGTCCTGCTCGCGGGCTGCGCGCCTTGTGATTGGTCGGACCTCGCGTGTTTATATCGGAGTCAAAGGCGTCAGAATGTTCAAAAACATATTTGTTTCCACTCGACCATCTCCCTGATCATGTTTTCGAACACGTATCTCGAAGCCCGTATTTTCCATTCCTTATCTCGTCCGCAATGAAAATATATCTGAGCACGTTGTCTGTTTGTGAAGTCACGACGAAAATAAATGTTCTGTGCAAAATAGCCATATACGCATATAATGCACTAATAAGTATAATGTGTACAGGGATAAAGATGTTGCGCCCTCGATGTTGCTGTTGCTCCACGAGGAACCTGGCGTGACGATCATAATGCAACGTTTTATAAACAGGATTCACTCTGTCTCCTTTTTGGTGTGGTAAAGCACTAGGTTCCTCGTTATCTTCATGATGAACTTTCCTGGATGTCAAGTCAAAGTTCGTGTGGCTTCCGCCAGTGTGCGGTGCAGCTTATGGCAGGACATTATAAATCGGCTGCTTTTAGAGGATCCTTTCGTTATGTACAGTATGTAAATGTTGAAACAATATTCCTCCACCGCTAAGGAACCTGCAACATATTCATACCTTTAAAATTACATTCTATTTACACATCAAAAAAGCCAAAAGACATTGTGTGTAGTACTACAAGTGTAATTTAATTAAAAATATACTTGCCCACTGTACATTAAAAATGTTTGGCACGGTTTCGTGATATTTTATATATTTAATTTTAACTTTTAGTTCATGTTCTGTTTATGTAATATCATCTCATGTCATGTTCTATTTTTTTTTATTCTGTTCTGTTGTACTATTCATAGAATTTTGATCAGCGCTGGTTGTTTTTGGACTTCCAGCATAATGCTGAGTAGGACCCATTTTGTAATGTGTGCAGTCTGCAACTGTTCTCTTTATTGAATTTTTATATCATAACGCTTGTATAACAACAGCTTGAAACATGTACGTGTACATGTTTCAAATAAAAAAGTTTATTTCTTTCTTTCTTTCTAATTACAGTACCATAGAAGTACATGTTAAAGCGCGTAGTTCAACCAGATCGAGCTATTTGTTTGTTTTAAAACATCAAAAAAAAAATGAAATGGTGGGATATGTTTCTATATTGTAAGCGCGACTGGTGATCTTCAAAAGTCAGCCCCAGATGCGTACGGGGTAATAAAACAGTGCCACTGGAGTCACCAACGGGCACCCTTTATACAAACATCTTCCCTAGACTCCTAGACTACATCACATTTACGATCAGGCGAGATTGCAGTGAACTATCTAGTTTCCAAACACACCCCAAGAACATCTTCAAAAGTGTTGTTTAAATGATAATATTTCGCAACGATTAAGCGCTTTGTGCAAAACTTGCAGCCGTTATGTTGGAATACGTTCAGAAATAGGTCGGCCTATGTAAAGATAAGGTGCCGATAACGCGATTGTTTTTAAAGCAGAACTCATTGTTGTGACAGTATCGCGGGAGATTGAAAGCATCACGGCGGATGGGCGTTACTTTGACGTAACATCGGGCGACAGATATCGGCCGCATATATACCGACGTCTCGCCGCCCGCGCCGTATTTCGTCCACGGCTTATCTAAGCTCCTTACCTTGAAGCTGCTCGACATATTCCCAGCTAACTGTACACTACTCGTTTAATTAGCGCGACTATCAGTGTTCGAGCGTTCCTCTTCTAAACATTACATACGATTATTGGAATTGCCATCTCGCGAAATGTGCTGTTATAAAAATAATGGAATCTGTGATCTGTGTAGAGAATATCAGTTGTCTCTTTTGCAACGTAAGCTTTTATTTTATTGTAATTTATCCTTTTCTTGTCATATGTTTATTGTAAGTTGAAAATCTATTTTTCTTTTTCTTTGACGACGTTAGTGAAATGTATTTTAACTGATGAACTTTATCAAATATTAAGTTCCATTTATAATGGATGTTCTATTGTCCACAGATTTCCTTAAATCTTTTCCCGTTCCGGCACCCAAGTTCGTGTCGGACTCCATACACCTGCAAGACGACCTCGGCACCAGCCTGTACCCGCCCTCGCCGCCGGAGATCAAGCCGAGCCGCGCGGAGCTGGCCAACGACCTGCTGCAGCAGCTAGACAACCAATGCAAACAAGGTATGTCCTGCCACGTTGGCGACTTCTGACATCTTCACATCCACAGCCTGCTTCATTCCACTGCTGGACCTGTCTCCCTTGATGTATTCAATATCGTTTAGTAGAGATTTTTTTGTTTACCAAATAGGTAGTAAAATCTGTTTTTCAATTATCAGATATGTCGTAGTTTTGCTTTATTCTTTGCATTTAAATATGAGTACTTTCGGGGTTACCTTTTTTTATGGGACTGTTATCGTTCTATTCACTTAAATCTATTATAAATTAATGCATTCCTTAAATATTTTGGCTGCTATGTTCGCAAAAATATTTCTTTCATGTTTAGTCTGTGTCGTGTAGTAGATTACGCGGGGGTAGTGCGAACGCATGATATTGAGGGAAAATTTAAAAGAATTTTATAAAAAATTTAAATAAAAGGCAGGACAATTTAATAAGAATCCTAATCTATTCTAACTTCTATTCGTCGCCACGCTGTAATACACACGTGTTTGCAATTCACTTCTACACGGTTTTTGTTCATCATCTTGGTTGAGGGATTTTTTTGTAATAATAAATAATAAATCCCGCACCGGGTATGAGGTTTGAGGGACGGATATTAATCACTTGAATTAAATTCCCCAACAGCTCGCTGCGGCCGACCCATAAACAATGTACATACATACTTTGAAGTCCTCGCGTTTATTGCATTCTATATTTTCAAGTTATTTCTCAATGTGCATATTGCACGAATTTCGCGCAATGTTGTTAGGATAGTCACTATTTAAATGCACGTAGGACAAACAGTATACTTTGGAACTGTGTCTGTTGTGTAACAACAGAGTGTCAGGACGTGAAAAATGCCACGGGCCCCCCAGTTGCGGGACCCGTAGACCCCAAGTTAGGACAAACGAAAACTGCTTTAGGTACAATCATCATCATCGTCATCACCGTCACTACCGTTACCACCGTCACCACCGTCACCACCGTCACTACTGTCACTACTGTCACTACTGTCACTACTGTCACCACCGGTCATCACCATCACCACCATTACCACCATCACCACAATCACCACCATCGCCACTTCAGCTTGCTAATCCTTTGGGCTATGTCGATGTTCTCTTCGGTACAATAGTATCTTCAAGTTAAAAGTTGCCAGAAATAAATAAATTACTACAGCGTTTATACTCGTATCTACTCCCTGTGGGATTTATTAAAAAAAAAAAAACTATAGCGTTAGTTGAGCTGCTTCACAACCTTTTTATTTATGTCCTACTCGATTAATTTGTCCGTGGCTTGAAATGGTTTAGTTATTCCCTGTACTGTGTCCAAATTTACATTTCAACATTGGGACAATCGGATACATTACTTGTTTTAAACTTGTTAATAACACATATGGATTGCTCTGCCGTTAGACAAAATGTACGGGGAAAAATAAAATTGGTCCAAATTACTTATTAGTAAATATTTATATTTCGTAGGCAGTTATCCAAATTTGACTGAGTAAGACGTACCAAGAAAGATCAGAGTACTAAGTTATTCTCGTCCAGTGGCTGTTACGGCCAGTACGAACTAAGACATCCGACGGTTGCAAAAAAACTTAACAGCGTAAAAAATGAACCCTCTATTTCGACACTGGCGCTCATTTAAAATGCTAATGGCAATATACAACTGACAGACATTTTGATACTTTTAAAACCGGTTTTATGAGTGTTTTTTGTTAAATTTAGGTAAATAAAGTAATTCATCAGGAATAACACTAAGAATTTATTTGTACTATGTAAAAGCATTAGTAATTCCAAGATGTTTTTTAAGTTTTAATATTTAGAGATATAGTGTAGTGGAGATCTATTACAAACTGGGCAGTATCTTTTTTGTGTTTATACAGTATGTGAAACGAACAGTATCGGCATGGTCCAATTTTGGCGGTCTCTTTACAAAGCAAACGGGTTAGCACAATTCGATAGGTACTCTGTCCATTTTTGTGTAAAAGTGTCTAACAGCAGAGACACTTATGTCTCATTGTCATCTCCCTTATGTCGTCTCTGTCGGATACGGATTTTCTCAGAGTTTGAAGGTCCAGGACCCTAGTCTGCCACCCCAGCTGAGTGGTGGTTGGCAGACTGATGCCTTGGTAATAAACAACTCTTTAACTCATATTTGCCATAGGTATAATGGGATTCTGAAGTTCTTAGGATGGCTCGCACCATAATCAAACGAAAAAAGTTCAGCTAAAAATATTGTACGGTTTAAGAATATAAGCACGGCCCTCGGTGATGTCAATAGGTTCGATTTGACAGAGTTTGAAAATATGAAAAACGCGTCATTGTAATAAGTTAAAGTGTGTTCTTTCCGAGGTCCTGCTACATTAGCTTCCGCTGTTCCCAGCTCACGACCGAGACTTTATATCCATTTCTTGTTCTCTTTCGACGCTGGCTGATGATAGAGTCGAGTTTCCGAATATTACGTGCGTGGAAGATGAGAGTGGTGATTGTAGAAAAGTACATCGAGCTTCTAAGGATAGAGATAAGTCGCTCACGGTGCTTCCTGCCCACACCGTGAGAGAGCTGGTGGGCCGTACAATGCTATTAGTAATGTTTTGTACGTAGAAAGTAAAACGGCTCCGGCGGCTTCGCGTCTTGCTTTTGCATTGATACTATATCCATGTCGCGTCTTGACATACTGATATGCCATATTTATATATTCATAGGGAAATATTGTTATCTTATACATATTTAGAGACTTCGATTTTATGTTCAGAAACACATTATGTCAATAATGTAATAGACTATCCTGTCGGTTCCGTGGTTAATACACCTAACTATTAACACTTAACCACTTTGACTCTCGCTAAAACATATCGCTAAAAATAATTGTATCTAATAACCGTTATCTCGCAAAATTTTGTATTTTGTTAAAATTGAAGCTATTTCGTTCATTTGAAGATAAACCGTGGCGTGAATTGCAATAAAACACGTTTATTTGTAGTGGAGCTATCAAAAATTTTGTACTAAAGTTTCGTTATTGGAAAAACTATAATTATAACAATTAATTATATTAATACTGTTTGGCTGTTCGGTTTATACTTTTAATTAATATACCGATAAAAATGGATAGCGAAGACAAAAATATATTGATTTATCAGATATTCCTGACGATTATGACCATAGTGACACTGGTAATGGTGAAAAGAGAAAGTTGCTCGGATAATTATTTTTTACAAAGCATGACGCCAATTTATATTCCCGGTCGATAATTTTTTGGGGTAGGACGCCAGTTTCCGTGCCCGGTCGTTAGTGTTAAGCTGTGGGCAGTGGGTACAATTCCCATTAGGGACTGATATTCATGTGGTGAGCAATAAGTATTTAAATTATATTTTTACGTATGTACTTTGTCTATTAACCGGCCGGTTATCACAACGCGGGCTCTGTTTAGTTTGGGAACAGGAACCAGGTGTGAGGATTGCCAACACATCACTATTATATCGTTACGCCAGGTCCTTTACGGGTGGACAGCGTGCCCTATATCTCTACTTACAGACAGGCTTCTATATTCCTCACGCGTGCCAGTTTCGGAGATTTCTATTTCTCCCATTGGTCCCTGTACTTAGTATCTATTCGGTCGAGATAGGTGATATATACGGGACCTGAACGTTCGCCGTCGCCTGTCGTAATACAAAATACTCAAGCTACAAATGTCATTGCTTACGCTCAAATTAGCTGTTCGTACTGTAGATTGATTTATTGTTCCCCCCACCGGCTCGTCGGACGCACTGGATCCTTAATCCTTTTCATTTTGAGACACGTATGTCAATCAGAGAAACGATACAAGGCTCGATGACGATGATGATTAATTTAAAGAAATAAATTTAGTATGAGAAGTCGGCGCTGCGCGAGCCTACATAGGGTAGCTCTTAACCGTTTGCATATATGGGTAGATCATAGACATTGCTAGTTTCCCCTTCGAGGAGGACGGTTGAGAGCTTGAAATGCAAGACGAGCTGTTACTAGGAATAACGCTCCCGCGTCACATGCTCGAGTCTGTGACGGGGATTTTTATTGATCGCGTTTGTTTCCTTTTAGCTCCATTATCTAGCGTATATTTTTATTAGAGATTTCTCTTTAAAGGTCCTCTAACACCACAGTGGTTTTATTGGTCTTTGTATCAATTTGAAAATTAATAAATTATTTTCTCTTTTCGTTAAAATTAAATTCAGACATAAATAGCATTCTTTAACCCTTAATTTGAGCATTCTTTCCCCTTTGCATTATCCGCGCCCTAGTAGGACAAAAGCCCCAAATTGCCTCGCTGGGCTGCGGCTTTGGGATCACGGAGCACAGCTCCTCGCACTGCTTACCCTGCTGCCTATTGGCGGCGGGCATTTAGCATCTCCCGATAAACTTCATTAACTTTAATAGCCCAGATCTTTCGTAGAAACAGTACCTAATTTAGGAGAATTCGAATATGACAATGATTATGTAAGTGCAATGAACACGGTCAGTTTCAATATCATATCGGAGTTTGTAATGTACGGAGCTTGAGCAATCGGTGATTATGTAAGGAAATTGGTATGTGGTAATTTGTTATAACGTGTAGATAGACAGACACGCAGCATACTTATTATTTATTATTAATATAGTCACACCAGATTTCTTATGGGGTAGGTAAAGGACATTGAGTGCCAAATGTGTCTCTTCTCATAGACCTCACGTTTTTTTTCTACATATATCACTTACTTAACACACCCCCGCTTCTTACGGAGACTATCAACTTCTCCATCGATAGTAAATATACAAAAATAATACAGACGTATCATTTATTTTATGTATACATAGTTTTATGTCCGTTGGAAATATGTTTCTTAGAATTCAAGTGAAAAGGCCATATTGGGCTCACTATATTAATCTTATAATTGTAGTTCGCACATCATGCTTTATTTTAGGTTCTGTTGCAAGTAGGTGTTAATTTTTTATATTTAAGGGCAGATGTTACAATTAATGTCACATTTGCTTACGCAGCTTGTTGTTCGCTCTTGAGTCATTAACATATTGTGACACGACATCAGCACCTAATAGTAATGATAGATATCTTGGGACAACTGCACACTCGACCGCGGTCCCAAGTTAAGCAAATCCGTGGGTGTTGTGGTCGTGCGGCGGACACTATGGGAAACAGAAATTTCTGGTGTCGTACGGCTTGCCGCTCATTAAGTATGGTCGGGGCAGGGGCGCGGCGACGCGGCCGCGGGCGGCGCGCGCGCACTCAGTCGTAGTGTGCGCCGCGTCGCGTCTGCAGGTGTCGCTCGTGCTGCCACTCCGTGACAATAAATTCGTACCGAGAAGAACTGTACGGGCGCTCGCGCTCGGCTCGCACCCTATGTCTGCCGCCGCCGATGCACCGCCTGCACGCCGTTAGAATGAAGTGCCACTATTGCTGCATTTGGAACAAGGAGATAGTGTTCAATTCACAAAAGCTTGTCAAGAGACGTTAGGGTGCCGCGCCCGCGCCCTGGACTTTCCCGACGACTATCGCTCGCATCACGAAGATCACAGTTCACTCACTACTCACTGCCCATATAATCGTATATTAAGACATATATCATTAGAACTCTATCTTAGAGATAAGCTTTTAGAGGAGCGACATTGTGAGATAGGAGAACTTCACGATGGCACTCGCAGACCTGTATGCCGGTACGTACTCCAAGTTGTTTCCACAGCAGGTACTCGGCCGGGAGGTGACATTGGCTCGTGTGCGGAGTGTTTGTAGAAAGGCGTAATCAAGGTCTCCGTGCTCTAGTTCCTGTTTTTGTAGTTCGTAATAAGTTTGACGATTGATGTTTATCGTCTCACCTTCGACTCGGTCGCGCTGCTCAATCCTGAAGTTTCCATCCGAACTGGAAATTGAAAGGGAATATTATGTTACGTATTAAAACAAGTTTGCTCTTAATTCCTATTTATGGATAATCGAAATGGCACTTCGCTTCGAACTTTTGCAGATATGTTGTCCAACTTTATTAAAGCACACATACACCCACATTGTGATTATAAACAATATTGTTGTTGTGCGCAGGCTTCAGTTGATAAGTATGATTTATTTTGCACTACACCCTGTAACTATTTCAATTGTTAGTGGCCAAGATTGTACTACTGATTGATTGCGTTTACGATGTTGAGTTCACATTATGCCTTCTGATTTGCCTCAATTTGAATTAGAGCGTACTTGAATCTATTTTAAAATTTCACAATGAGCATACGAGTCAATGAAATTAAAGACTTTTTATGCCGAAAAACGTTAAAACTAAAAATCATCATCATCACCAATCAAGTCACAGTCCACTGATAGACTTCTTCCTAAAGATTTAAAATTAAAAACACATTTGTAAAATGTTTTTGGTTCGTTTACTTTGTTGTAGATGTTATATTTCTCCAGCATATTAAATCGCTTTAACTGGTAGTCGATTGTTGCAATAGTAGTTTTGTTATGATTGATAAATTTCAATAAAAATAAAACGAGAGCTTTGGAATCTTTCGTCACTTGGCGGCGACTGATAAACCAGTCGGCGCACAGGGTGACCTCGCTGCAGCGCCCAATAATTAAAACGACTTATTGCTCAGTCGCCGCCACTCCGGCGCTTAGCTACACATTGCGCCCTGCAACTGCCTGCTCGCTTGCTCTGGTCTTTCGTATCCTGCCCGTATATACTAATTCTATTATTATTATAGTCTCACGTATACATGCCAATTGGCTCACCTCCTGTTCCATGATGGGACGTATAACGTACTTAGTAATCGTGAGAATTTACTACACTTCTTTGCTTACCCCTTCGGGGACATACATCCGAGATGTAGCCTAGAACAGCATGCTTATATCGAAAATATTATTATTATTATATTCATTCATATTATTATTTTGCCCACCTGACGTGATTTATCTAAATTTTTCACTCTTTAATAGTGTCCTAGATTCTCTCAACCCTTTTATCGCTCCCATGTTAGACACAAATCTCCGCGCAGAATGAGAGGGTCAGAGTATAATCATAACGCCAACTTATTACGTACTGCTAACATATTATTCAGAAAAAACCTATAAAAAGTAACATCACGCCTGTAATCCCCGGATCCGACTCTGAGCCACTACTAGAAAATCTAAGTTAGAAAAATCCATTAGTGCTTGACCTGGGAATAGAACGCAGAACCTCTGGAATATCAGTCGCGCTTGGAACCACTCGACCAACGAGGCAGTCAGTATTAAAGAACCTCCGTGGATTATGGAATGTTTACGAGTATATACCACACTTGTTATGTTTAAAAATGTATTCCTTGACGATTCCTTTGTCTATCCGTGTTTATTTAGACTCCGTTATCGAGCGCAGTTATCACGTGTGTCTGTTAGTAAACAATTAATTAGCCAGCAATATACGAGCCTTCCGCGGCTCGTGTGCCGCCTAAATATTGATTTACGTGTTAGTTTGAGTCTCTACTAAACCATGATACCATAATTTTACTCGGTCGTTAACAAGTACATGTGTCGCTAACACTTTCACATTCTGAGAGGGGGACCCTCGTCCAAAAGTCGGTTATAAAGAGTTGGTCATAGTGTTAATGCAAATATTTCGGGCTAATGAGTTCGAAAATGTTTTTTGTACTCTTATTTATCTCAGAACAAACAACATAATTACAAAGTGTACATAATAATGTTTTGGTTGCATCTTTTTGTGGATCTCTTGCGCTTGAGCTGAGTGGAAAATACCCGCGTTCTCAAGACACCGGGCCCCAACGGGTTTTTCGAAACATTATCAACTATATAGAGCTCATTTGAGCAATTAAAATTCTCAAAGATTGAGCAAATTTGTTTTGCATACACAGCCAGGCTCGGCCCACTGCTGGACGTAGGTCTCTCGTCCATCACACATACACAGCATTAGCCTGTTTAAGTCTACAGTCCGTCGTCCAACACTAATGTATTTGTCGAGATGGTATCTGCTACTATGATCATGGTTGTACCCGAGTCTTTAATACATATCGATTGGCCCATTGGTTCAGTGATTAGTGAATATGACTACAGAGCCGTAAGTCGCGGGTTCGATTTTCACTCAAGATAATTATTTATTTATGTGTTGAGCACAAGTATTTGTTCTGTTTCTGGGCGTAAAAATATCTGCTAACGATATAAAAATGTGTATATATATACACACATACATGCACATACATACACATACTACATACACATACTACATAGACATACATGCACATACATACATACATACATATATATTCCAACACCATTTACCAAATTTCACGAGGTAACTGTTGCACGTATATAATAAAATGTATGTACATGGTGTGCTGTACACCGCTCGCGTTTCGACGCGCCGACACCACGAGGGCACATGGGACATTCCATTGCAACCGCTGGCCGGTACCGTCCATGGCGATATAGACGGAGGAGCATGATTTAAGGTTACTTTGTGACGTGTTGTTTTCGCGTGTCGGGACGGCGCGAGGTCGCGGCGGCGGGCCGATTGTGCAGGTTTATCTCGGGTCAGCTATTGCCGTTTGCCAACACATGTATATCTATGACTTATGTTTCATATACATTTATGATAAAGTCACCGATTTTCCTACAGAACATGTAGTACATGACTACATTTCAATAAACTACGCTATTATCGGCTAGGCACTGCTTTACCTATCTACGGTATAACCAGCTATAAAATATACGAACGCAATGCAGGAAAACTAAAAACTATGTACTCAATGAAATAGATATATTGAAAATATATAAGCTTTGTGATTATTATTAATGTGTTTATTCGTTCGTTTAACGTGAAGGTTATGCGCTCTGATGTGATTGTTGTTAAAATATGTATATTATAATAATATATATAAATATAGAGTATTTACGATATGGACTGTCTGTACGCAGTGCGATCAACAAGATTTTAATTAATGCCATAACAATTATGTTTCTGCATTATGTATGCATTGATCTTTAACGGGTAACTGAATGAATCGATTATAATGTAAAAATATTATATGATTGACGATGGAGTTCTAATAAAATGGGGCACAATTTGATGGCAGCTAATTGTAGGTCTGAAATTCAAGTGGCGAGACGCATTGTCAGTCAATTAGTTCCAATTGAGTATCGCGTGCGTCGCCGCCGAGTATCGCTTATTAACTACTTTCAATAAAAATACGCCGACGAATCAAAGTCAAATTTCGTATTATGCTTTTTTGCATTCCGCCCACAGCGCGCTCGCTCGCCCCTTGCGACCGGACTGTTTCAATATAATTTTGATAGTTATTGCAAAACATGCTAATATGTACATACATACAGTTCGTTTGTTACTCGGCTCACCTAATTACGGTAGATTCGCGGATTAAAATTACCTCATAGCAGTGGTATTGAGATTATCGCAGATCGTAGGTACACTGAATAATAGCCGCGTGAACAATGCGACACCGGAGATAGATCGTTTTTTGCTGTCGCGACGAGCGTGCGGCATGAGATGGTGTTTATCTAGTTCATGGTGCCCGCCTCACTTTTCCAATCGACTTGTGCAACCGTACACTACCGGCCAGTTGTCCACGAAAGAATGCAACCGAATCAATCGAATGTCTAATTACTTGTATTGAGCGTAGAGAACCTTGTCAAGATTGTGTGACAAATTAATTCCACAAGTTTTAATCATTCACATAAATTAAATATTTATATGCATGCTCAGCGTGAGGACTGTGGGTAAAACTGCCCGAGGGGAGACCTGTGTCCGATGGTGAAGTTAGACTTAGATGATAATTTAAATGGACGAAAATTATTAAACAGAAATTAAAGAAGTATGCTATGTAATGAGTGTCGCTTAGATTAGTATTATTAAACATCATATTTTGTTTGCACGTTACTTACCTTTACAGCTTGTGGTAGTCCTTTTTTTAATAAGTAACGTTTAGTGGTAATAATGTTGAAGGAAATCAGACTTCTGTTAATCAAGCTCGTCTTAATTAGATATTCCTACGTATACATAATATCTGACCGATATTGACTGCCTCGTTGGTCGCGTGGTTGCATGCACGACTGTCAAGAGGTCCTGGGTTCAAATCCCGGTTCGGCTACTATTGAATTTTTCTAATTTAAAATTTGTAGTATTAACTCGGGAGTCTGAATCTGTACTCAGTGTATGTCAACAGACTCATCCACCACCTATTTCATGGGACGTAAACGTAACTGGTAAAACTTTGGTGTGTATTAGACTCCTCTGCCTACTCCTTTGGTGATTACAGGCGTGAAATTATGTTTTTTTTTACATATCATTTTTATGTCAATATAATACAAAAAGTCTCTTATGTACCTACAGTGTCTCATGTATCTATATTTGTGTTTTTTTGCAATTCTTGTAATGGTTTTTATTTGTCCCACAAAGCGTCCATTTTATAACCGTCAAAGTGGGGTACGAATATTAATACGATATTTGCTCCATTGCTCTTAACTTGGGAGTTTCCAAACGTTCAACTTGATCAATTTGTAACTCGATAAAATCTGGCGTTATTTATTACTGTTATCGCAACTGTACCTTGTTAGGTATTAAGTGAGTTATCTTTCTTTTTCAGAAAATATTTTCTCCAACTGGCTGGAGGAGAAGGTGGAGCTCCCTATTTTTGAGAACATCTGCCAGGTGCCGGAGCGCGTGGAGGTGCCGCAGGCAGTGCCGGTCGCCGCGCCGGACGCCGCACCGTACGCGCCGCCCACCGAGGAGCTGCTGCGCGAGTTCGAGACGGTGTACGGCGCCGTGGAGCTGACGCACTTGACGCCGCCGCACAGCCCGCCCGGCCCCGCCACGCAGCTGCTGCTCAGCTACGCGCAGCACGCGCAGGCCGCGCCCGCCGCCTGCCCCGCGCTCGAGCCCTGGCCGCTGCAGCCCGCGCCGCCGCCCGCGCCCGACGCGCTGGACGAGTTGCTGCGCCTCCGCGCCGCGCACCTCGCCTCGCCGCAGCCCTCGCCCGCCAGCAGCGAGCCGTCGCCGCGCTCCTCGCCGCCCTCCTCGCCGCGCTCCTCCTCCACCGACGAGGACTGGACGGTGCCTTCGCGCCCGAAGCCCTACTCGCGTTCCGTGGACGACCGCCGCTCGCGTAAGAAGGAGCAGAATAAGAACGCGGCGACTCGCTACCGTCAGAAGAAGAAGGCGGAGATCGAGGTCTTGTTGAGCGAGGAACGCGCGCTGCGGCAGCGGCACGGCGAGCTGGGCGGCCGCTGTGCCGACCTGCAGCGCGAGATCCGCTACCTCAAGGGGCTCATGCGCGACCTGTTCAAGGCCAAGGGCCTCATAAAATAGTCCCCCCTCCCCCGTCCGCTCCGGCGAAACGATCTGCCTGTCCCGCGGGACCCCCGCGTGGTGTTCTTCCAGCGAACCATTATTAAGGAATAAGTGAAGGAGCATTTTAATTTGATGATACAAATTTTAAAATCCATGTTGCACATCTTTAATTAGTTAAGTGTTCGACTTTAGGATCTAACTTTGAGCAGCTTCAGTATCCCTCCACCCACGAGATCATCCGTCGAGGGAGCACTGTAACATCTCTAGTGGCGCCTTTCTTTCATCATCCATGTAATATCATTTAGAGGATAGGTTGCATTCGTTGCTATGAAAATATAAATTTTAAATTTTAACCACCTGTTAGACGTCGTTACGTTATCAATAAATTTATTTTTGTAATATACATATTGGATTACTAATATTTTCATGCAATATATGGAATGCGACGGCGGAATTTGTTGTTTTATTTCATCACGCTGGACCTGAGCGATGCGAGGACCCTTCCACACAACCCTCAAAAATACATACCTATCACTAGTTATAATGGACGATGGCAAATATAAGGAATCCCATACACGAATAGATGTCTCTGTGATGTTCTTTAAATTGTTTGACGTCAGCCACCTCGCATGTGAGCAGCGTGGTACATAATCGTTAGAGGAGTGTCTATCCCGGCAGTGGAACGATAAAACTGTTTGTTCTGATATAATTTTGGCTCGCAATTTTTCTGAAAGTGGGAAACATAAAAAAGTGGAAAGCATTGAATATAT
>DWDT01000491.1:0-20673 GCA_018245595.1 Microceris scylla
GATTAAAGTTTTTTGATATCTGTAATAGTTACGGAATAATCGCCTGTGCACACTTAGCGATTACACACGATAGATAGCTTTACTTATAGATATATCTATAGATACAGATCTACCTTATACATTATCATGTTGATGACGGGATTCTATAAGATTTTCATTCTTCCCTACCAATAATTACCTATAGGCGCGTTAGTTGATTTGCAACGAAAAACATTGTCACACTGCCTTTAAGTTGTCACTTCAAAAAGGCAGCCTGAGTTTCTTTGTAAAATTCTAAAAAAATGCAGAAATAGTAATAAGTAGGTATAATAATTACCTGGTTACCATTGATTCAATGTCTTCGAGTAAATCGACAGCTTTTGAAACCAGTGGATCAATTCGATGCATCGTACTATAAACATCGAGTCAATTCGATGGATCGATGTATATCGACATACCTAATTTTGCTAAAGGTAGTTCAGTTCTTTAAACGACTCGAAGCTAGGAGGGTGTATTGTTTCATTCACATTCGCAAAGAAATGAAGCAGTAGGGTGCTTTGGTCAGAATAGCTTTTGTGCTTGTGAAGTTTTAAATTTGTTCAAAATGTATGAAAACGAAGGGATACAGCAAGAGTATGCACGCAGTGGTCTTGGGGATGGCTACGGATATTATGAAGAGGAACCGGAAATCTACAAGAAAGACGCGCTGTGGGTAGGGGGAGTAATGCAGTGCTTTTCCGTCATATCTTCGTTTTGTAGTCGCAAGGATCTTAAGAAGGAGAACGGTAAGTAATTGATATGGTCGTCGTTATTGCGTTTAAATTCCCAGGGGTCGATCGATTCGATGCACCCCCAAGCGTATGCAAGGTCGCTCAGCTACGCAGCGCTGCGAAATGACTGATTTTCACAAAGTGTCCCAATTAAAGCAGAATCCTTTTTATACGTTTATTACAATACTACGATTAGAAATATATTTCTGCAATATTTATGATACAGCCATGACATTATTAGTTATTTTTATACTTTTCTATTGATTTTTCACTTCGCCCTATGACCTTTCGCGGAGGTGGCGGGAGGGAGGCTTGTATCTTAAAATAGACCTAGGTCCTGATATTGATTTTCCCCTATGAGCTACCTCGATGTTATAGAAGCGGTGCCAGCCGTGAAATATGTATTGAGCAGTACATTTAATTTACGTACAACTACATAAAGTAAAATAAAATATTGTTGATTAGCAGTCGTCGCTATAATTTTTAATAACTTTTAAGGATACTATGATTATTTAAAGACCATAATTATTAAATATTGGAAAAAAGATTATTATTAAGTTATTATTACAATCGTAGGCGTAAATCGTGCGTTCCATATTTTTTTTATTTTATATCAAGTCTCATTATAACAAAATTTGCAATGCAGTGCAATCCACCTGATGCTGCTAATGAGTTACTGTCGGTTATTGCTTTTTAGGAGTGGATTATCTATTTATAAAGTAGTCCAATTATTGGTGACACCATGCATAAAATGTCATGACAAAAAATACATTCTTCAAATGAACTATAATATAAAAATGTAACATCACACTTGTTATCCCTGAAAATATTGGCTGAGTAGTGCAGTGCACTCTCATGTTTCATTAGTAATATTTACGATTCACTATAGAATAGATGTTGAGCTGATTCCCATACCCAGGACACAGACTGAGCTATTGCTATAAATTTCTAATAGATAATATAAGTTAGAAAAATTCAGTATTACATGGAACAGAAGCCAAGGCCGCCCAATCCACAGTCATAGTTGTCACTATTTAACCAACAAGGCGTTCAATTTACCTTATTTTTTTAATTTTTGTATTCCTTAAATTTAATACCTATATGCTCATCATTCAGATCGTAAAACTCTCATTCATATATTGTTACAGAAGATGATTGGGAGGTGCCTATTGAAGCCATTACTGATATGGTGTACTTGGGAGCCGGAGCCCAAGGTGTTGTATTTGGTGGAACATTTAAGGGCGAACTAGTGGCTGTTAAGAAGCTACGAGATAAAAGTGAGACAAACATAAAACATCTGCGCAAACTGAATCATGAAAATATTGGTATGTAATCTCTTACATATTTTTCTATATATAAATTATAATATCTGCCAATAACATATTCAATATGTATTTTCAGTTCAATTCCGTGGAGTGTGTACTGTACCACCTACATTCTGCATTATAATGGAATATTGCCAGTATGGGCCCCTATTTGATTTCCTTCACAGTGGAGCATGTTTCTCTACTAAACAATTACTAAAATGGTCGAAGGAAATTGCTTTGGGCATGGCATATCTTCACAGCCATAAAATAATACATCGAGACCTCAAAAGCCCCAAGTAAGTTCCAGTTTGAATTAAAACCTATAGGTTCTTCACTATAAATGCTGTTACTGAAACTATTTATTTATCACATATAATTTACTATCATATGATTGATTGATTTATTGATTTCAGTGTGCTCATATCGGACAATTTGGTGGTGAAGGTAAGCGACTTTGGAACTAGTCGTGAGTGGAACGATGTCAGTGCCACTATGAGTTTCACTGGAACTGTTGCATGGATGGCTCCTGAAGTCATACGCCATGAGCTTTGTTCAGAGAGAGTTGATGTATGGTCATTTGGTGTTGTTCTTTGGGAATTGCTGACCCAAGAAGTGCCATATAAAAATATGGAAACTCATGCTATAATGTGGGGTGTTGGGACCGATTCCATATCTCTGCCGATTCCAAGCTCATGTCCGAGTAGCCTCCGTGCACTCTTAACCCAATGCTGGCATAGGACACCAAAGAGCCGGTAAGAAAATTGAAGTACAATAAAAAAAACTAATTGTTACTGGTATGAATATGTGACTAAATATCTAATTTTGTCTTTAGGCCGCCTTTTAAAATAATTGCTGCTCACTTGGAGATAGCTGGTGATGAACTTAATGCTATCCGCGATGATAACTTCAGTGCCACTCAAGCACAGTGGCGTGAAGAGATTCAAGACAATATGACGAAAATCCTCAACAGGTACATTGTCTCATCCAATTATATATTTTAACTAAATATTGTAGTGTGTTGTGTTTGTCTAATTTTGTGTATGTTGTTAATATTCATAGGAATAATGAATCTCTTGAAGCTGTGGAAACTAATACTCATCGCAAAGAGCAATTAATTCTGGCTCGCAATACACGAAATGTCTATGAACAGCAGTTAAAAAGAGCTAATGATCTTTATATGGAAGTGTGTGCTATTCGCCTACAATTGGAGCAGAGGGAGAAAGATGTTTCTGTGTATGTGCATATTTGAATACATACATCATATTTAATAATAGGGGAGCCCGGGATGCTAAATTTGTTGTTACTAAAGCGTCATGGGGCCCTATTGGATTGTGACGATTAGGTCCTAAAACGAAAAAAGGTTTATGTTAAGTTTTTTTCATTTTAGTGGGGAGGAGAGTGTGTACAATTTTTCAAGAATGTAAAAAAATGTCACATGGAACTAGTCGAGCGTCGTCAGATAGTCGTAGTCTATACACGCTGTGTCTTTCTGAAAACCGAAAAATATTAAACTGACGAGTAATTAGGAGAGGTTGGCCGTAAAAAGGGGTAGAAAAAAAAGTTATTCGAGTGTGTCAGATATTCAGAGGGAATGTTAAGTGAGCTCAAAAGAGTGTCCTATTGAAATGACTGACGATTTGGATGCGGCCGAAAGTCATGACCGATTTTTAAACATGTAAAAAAAAATGTGATCTTGAAATACTCGAGCGCGTCAGATTTTTATACAGACGGTTCAACTTGATGTCCTAGTCGTCGCAAATGATAACTGACAATTATATGGAGGAATATTCTTAGGAGACATTTCTGGGTTAATAAAATAACATGCATATTTATAGGTGCAATTCTATCGATTATTGTTACAAAAGTATATAAAAAACAAGTATTTTAATCTTGAACCTCACTGGATTCGTCTTCAAGAGTTGATTTTCACTTGGTCAATTTCTTCGTCACCTCGTGTTTCTGTAAGCAGGAGTGATTATAAACTTTACAATATTTTATTTATTTTATATTATACTATTTTAAAAAATGTACCTGAATCTAAAGTCTCGCCTAAAATTTCCGGTGTACGACGATATCTGCGTTTGCTTCTGGAAGTCAGTTATCGACGAACCAAGTATTGTTATTGTTAATCTGATCAGCTGGGAAATCCTCTTGGAGACAAACGGTAGTGTGGGGATAGTGCGAGAGAGTGAGAAATAAGAAACAGTGACAAGAAAAGAGACGCAAAGTAGGAATAAAGTTGTCAACAGCTGTACGCTCCACACTTTATTTATGGTTTAAGCTATATTGCCCCTTGAAAATCGTCATATTATATTTTTTCTGTAATCCTGGATTTCCTTCAAAATAAAAAAAAAATCAGTCGCGCTCGAGTATTTCCAGGTGACGTTTTTTAATTAAAACTTCGTCACTCATCCATTTCCTTATATTACGATTAAATCGTCTGATTATTGAAATATACGCTGTTCTGCATGTACTTAAGTTACCCTGCCTTAATCTGACGCGCTCGAGTTTTTCTGAGGATCGATTTTTTTAACTAATCTGACTGGCTACTGGCTACTATCTGACTGGCTCTTGGGCTCCCCTGCTATAAGTTTTTTGCAAGCACTTATTTTATAAATATTCATGGTTGTAGATATACAAGATATTTTTATAATTACAGACGTGAAAAGGCACTGAAGGAATGCCAGTGCTGCCACCGCAAAAAGTTCATTACATTTCATCGCCAGTTCTCATCTTCATCTGATGGAATGAAAGGGCCAGTTCCAGTGGATGTGCCAAATGATAATTCTCGACGTCGCAAGAAGAAGCCACTGGATCAATTCAAGCCAACTCAGCTGATTGTCAACTATGAGCCAAAACACTCTAATATGGGCAAAGTAGTCACACGTAAGGTGACAGAGTGTCTTGGCACACCTTGCAAATGCTCCTGTGACAGTGTGGAGAACAACAACCTGGAGATGAAAGCCCTGAAGGAGGCAAAGGTCGATCTGATTGTTGAGGACAACGGAAATATCCTTATTAAAGAAAAGGATTCGATTTACAAAAATGACAATGATAACTTCATTCCTGATCTCGCTCAAGTCTAAATCTCAATATTTATATACCTCAATACTTTGTTTTTCTAAACACTTATCTCGATACTTTATCAACTAAAAGGAAAAGTTATTATTTGTGATTGTTTAGACAGCATTATATGTTTAATATATTATTTAATAGTTTTGGTCATTAGTATTAATGGGAAGGATCTCTTATTATTCATAGCATTCTAGTCTTTATCTGATGATGTTTATGACTGTTTAACAAGAAATGTAGTTGTTGCGAATAAAAATGATTATTCATATGTAGATGGGCCTAAATAATCTAATATATGCCCCCTATTATCCCACTTTACTGAGAATTCGCAGGCTAAGTGTTTACTTACCACTCATAAGTCGTATGTGGTGTGCTAAGTGTTACATTTAGAAATTGGTGTGTGTATGTAGTATTCAATATTCTCAATAATTATACTCTCTCTATGTTGAATAATAGTCATAATGGTGTTGTTTGATGTAGTTTAATATATGTATGTGTTAATGTCTACAATTACTTTAATGAATGTAGTAAAGGAATATATTTCTGTCATTAGGTTTAGGTAAACATTTAAACTCAATGTTTAGGAATAGTTCTTGATTGTTCAGCTTGCATTCCACTATGGATTCTCCAATAAGAATTCTAAGTATACCACAAGTATTGATCCTTTCCTAAATCTTATTTAAAGTATTATATATAGATTGGAAATGTAACTTTTTCATAGTAGTTTTAAGTTTGGAAATCATTGTATACAGAGGTTTCAATGTAATTTTAAGACTGACTCCTATAATTTCAGTTCTTTTATCATTAATACTTTCCGTTTTTTTATTGCTCTCATCTCTCACCTAAGATTTTGAAAATGTTTTTCGAATATATTGTATAATTTGTGATTTCGGAGATTATTTTAAAAGATGTAGGATATATAAAATTATTTCTGTTTTTGCTGGATATATTTCTCTTCTAGACCTTTAGCCGATTGAACTTAATGTAAAGGCCAATCTAAGGACGTTTTTATTTCTCGCCAAAAGTTGAATTTTCTCATTGTCCTCATTCTAGTGTTCTGTTTCTCCATGACTTGTGTTGTCAACTATATATGAACCATACATCTTATTGTTACCTCTTTAATCCTAATGAAAAGCTTTATTTAATATGTTTTTTATTTTCGACGAGCAATTTAGATATTGTTGTGGAAAGGCGCTTTTTATGTGATTCTATATCATCACTCTTCTGTTGCATGTTGCAAATATATGAACATTCCAATCAATCACCTGCAAGTTGCTCTAAATAATCATTTCTATTATAGTTTATTTGAAGATTCATATATAAAAATTATTTTATTTTGAGTAAAATGTTACTAATTTTTTAAATCTTTGTTCTCATTTGTAGAATAACTAGGTATTAAATTTATGGAAAAATATATTTTTATGCAACCATTGGGAACAACATTCTGCTCATTAATGTATTTGCTGCAGACTGCTTGGGCAACATGTAGGAAACAAATGTTGACCGTATAAACCGAATTTATTATAATCATAAATCGCTAAATACATGTCAACATCTGCTTCTTTGTTGTGTTTTGTCTAATTAGACATTTTTTATTTTATTTTGTTCAAGCAAAATTTGAACAATGCATTGCTTAGGTTTTTGAAGCCTAAATTAATTTAAACACTTGCATTGCTTTGCGTTATATTAATAAATACATATTTTTATAACAATATATTTGGGGCTTACATGGCACTGCATTATATGATTTGCAATATTTTGAATAATAGTGTGTGCATTATGTCATTTAAAGACAGTTATTACAAACTATCTGTCTTTACATAATACTGCAGTCTTTATAAACCCATTATAAATGAAAAAGTATCACAATCTTTATTAATATAGTGCTTTCTAAGCTTTTATCTTTAAACATTGTTTATGCACTCAGTGAAGTCTGAAATTATAGTTTTTTAAGCTTGTTTGTATCTGATTTATTTTGTTATTTATATCTTTGTTAAGATGTTATATTATTATTATTTTTATGTGCACGATTTAGCATATATGTATTTTGTAACTCGGTTTTTAGGTAGGCAGAGACGGAGCTGCAATATATTGTGGTATTATATAAATATAGCAAACACCGCAGATCCAGTAGCAATATGTATGATATTGATGTGGTTTTTAGCTGCACAACGTCTTGTTACATCCTTTCATATGTTTTGACAACAACATATAGCTAGCTACATGTGTCATTTACTGTTACTTTACAAAATAAAACACATATATTGTTAATTAATTCACCGTTATAAGCCTTGCTTTATTATATATCTAAGCTCCGTCTTTGACGACCTTCACACTAATATACGACAACTTAAAAGACATATTTTATATTTGCGACCTTCAAATAAGAAAAACACTATTTTCAAAATTGTAAGTATGGTAATAATGTAACTGAAGTTTTTACTATTTATTTATAAGCGGTGGACTATAGACTGCGCCTAGTCTAAATTTTTGATGTAATTTACTATTTTTATGAAAATCGTGTCACAAAAATAATGTAGGTTCTCTTCCATCGTGCATTTCGGACGGCGAAGTTCCCTCTCTTTGGTAGCTTAATTTGCATTTTAACAGTTTATTATTTGAGAAAATATTTTTAAGTTCTAACTATCTATGTATCATCTCACAATAGTTTTACTAATAAATGCCCCGGTGATAGAGTGTAATCTCCAGTACTTTTGTTTGGAATTTCACATCAAATCGAATGTATAGATAAGGGAGTACTTTCTTTCTACGGAGATATTTTAAGAGTCGTTTCTTATATATTTAATCTCTTTGTGAATGTATTTATGTACGTAGTTGCAATTTAATGTAATTGTTGTATGTTATTTAAATAAGGCTGGTGGGTTTTAGTGGACGGGACACAATACAATGATTACAATCTCTGTTTGTGCAACTGACTCTTTCAAGCTACCTTTGACAAATGGAAATCCTCTAAGTCTCGGTAGCTTCCCGTGAATACATTCTGGATTTGGGGTATAATATGTAGTAGATGAAAAATTTATTGAAGTCTTCTCACCAAGGCTTTTCACAGTATTAATTAATACACGATAGTATTCCTTATTTTAAAAAATCCTAGACTAATTATTGGAGTAACAAATACTCCAGTAGTTTTAAATTGAATGTATTACTCATTTTTGCTCTGTATTATTATTACCAATATTAAGCCTAAGTTATGGTCTAGTCGAAATTATGTCGAGCTGAAATGTTTCTGTAGTGTGTAAAACGATGTAATCTGAATAAATTAAATAAATAAATATGTTTTATTTTGCTTCATCCCTATTATCATATGATTATTAAAATTATTTTTGTTGCATAAATTATGCATCTATGCAACAATATACATGGTTAGTAGCATTGTATTGTCAAATTATATATTCTATTGCAAAAATAATACATGCTTCTTTGTAGTGATAATCTTTATTGATTAAACATATAGTATTGAGGTGTTGGGTTTTAAAATAGAAGTTACAAATTTGGGCTAGATTACAAGCATCTCTTTTTTTTTTACAAGTATAAATATTGCAAAAATTGAAGGAACATACAAGAAATAAAATAATTGAAACCAGCCTGTTCCATTCTTTGCGTGATTAAAATTTTTGTTACTTAATCGTGAGTTACAAAACTTTTACATACTTCGATTGAAGACCTGGCTCAGGCCTGGCCAGGCTCAATTATTATAAGCTACAAAAAGTGTTTTGATTTAAATGGTAATTAATTCTAATATTGAAATATTTAATATTGGAAGGAAATTAAATGTTGGAAGCAGATTTAATGTAGGAAGGGAATTTAATATTGAAAGGAGATTTAGTATTGGAACGAAGTTTAATATTGAAAGGAAACTGGATGTTGACAAGATATTTAATATTACAAGGATATTTAAAGAAGCTTTAATATTAAATGGAGATTTAACGTTATAACGAAATTTAACATTAAAAGGAGATTTAACAAATAAACGAGATTTAACATTAAAAGAACGTTAAACAGTCAGAGAAGATTTAAACATTAATAGGAGATTTAACATTAAAATGAGATTTAAATTTAAAAGGCGATTTAATATTGAAGAGAAACACGTCACAGTCTGAATGCATGAACCTCGTGAATATTTTCAACAGGATTATTTTAAAAGTTGTTTATACACTATCTTATTGTACAAGTTAATAAAATGCTATAAAAATAAATATCTCGGTGTATATACATCGGGAGTATATTATAAACAAAATAATGTTTATATCGTTGTGGTTAATTCAACTATGACCGTAGCTGTATTGTAAAATGTTCTGTAAGTATAGCATTCGAATGATTAAAGAACCAGTCAATGTAGAGCGCTTCAAACTGCAGTTGAGATGAAGTGGGCTATTGATTTCAGATTAATGTGCCAAAATTCACTTTTAACTTACCTAACTACGTAACAAAATACAAACATTGATCTTTTTGGGAACGGAACCCTTATATATAAGCAATAATTATTCCTTATATGCGTTCCATCTATTTCAGACCTATTTGATCCATTGTCAAACGTAAATGTGAAAATTAATTGGACTGCCAAGGTCACAGTGAAATAATCATATAATATAACTGTTTTGGTTATTTTGCGATGAAGCTCGTCTACAGAATGCGGAGGCTCCTACTGGTTGACATAATATTACTGTTCGATTTCCTTAGGTAATCTGGGAAAAGCTTCTGGTGTGCGGTGTACATTAGCACTAATGTGGTAAAAGCGTGTATTTAAATTGGTTTTAGAACAGCTTAAAGATTTCGTCAATTTATAATGAATGTCACCTAAAGAACATCCGGGACGAGTCGCTAACAGAAGTATAGAAAATCTTACGATAATTTTTCTTTACTCAGCTGAATTCTTGGGCCAAATATTTCCATCGAGAACAATATAGAGCTTTCCATTAATTGTTTTAATGAATTGATAAAATTAGTGCTAGTAATGCATTTTAAAATAAATCAGCTGTTCAATATTAGCGACATGGGTGATATTAGCGAAATATTCGCGTCGTACCCAAGTTGCTCAGCGCGTGTTACATTTTTTCGTATTATTTATAGAAAGTCGACGGACGGGAGTCGGCGCGCGCACACTGTGTGGCGCGCGCGGGCCGAGAGGACTGGAGCCCATGGAGCCCCCATTATTTCCCACCAGCGGCCCCCAAACGGTCAGGGCGGCCCCCGGCAGCGTCGCCAGCCTCGTACTACCTGTGCCCTTCGGCTCGCCACCCTTTCACTACAAATGGTATGTTCTATTTCTAACTCGTACTTCCATGTTCACTAATGTAACTATAAGTAAATTTAGTTTTGAAGTGCACCTGAAAATCGTACTAGGGAGAAAACGGAATGGACCTTGTATTACGTGGTCCTTTAATTAGGCCTCCCCTGGGTGTCCTGTTAGGCAAGTTTGAGATCTATGCTTGTGCGGATAAAGTGTATTGCAAAAGAATCAGGCCGTGGGTTGCGGTTGCGTCGCGCCGGCAGCGTTGTTTGTTTTCGAATGTCGAATGTTAAATTCAGACCAGGAAGCAGTTCGTCGGAGACATCTGACACTTAAATAGGTACTTTGTTTTAGATAGGTACATATGATTATTGGTTAGTTGAAGACGTAAATGTTAAAAACATTACTGTTAATATTTTAAAAGTTACTTAAAATTAGTTTAATTATTAGTACTCCAAGCTCTTAAGAGGTAGGCAGAGAGAACCGAGTGCTAATTATCCCCAGGCCTGACATACCTACATCTTCATCACTCTATATTGATAGATATTATTAAATGGTGAAAGAAAAGTATTCATAAATAAAGTTAAAAGTTTACAAATATCTAATGATGTTTATTCATAGGTTCTGCCTAGAAGATAGGAAATATGCAAAAATCCTTTCTACCCCAATATGAAAATCAAATTGAAGGTGTCCAGCCACTATGTACAATTATATTTAAAAGCATTAAAAATTTTATAATACAGAAATAGAGATTAACATTTACAAATACACACACAATATAGGGTAAAGGTTTAATAAGAAGTCCAGGTTTTGGAATTTGTTTGTGCCAGTTTCGCGTTTCTGACATAAAGAATTCGAGGAGGCTTTAGTTCGTGTATGGCTGCAAGGCGTTTACATACCATTCTATATTATCATTACTGAGACTGGGCTAAATGCTAACAATACCAGACAAGTTTTTACATTAATTTGTTAATGAAAACAGAAGTGGGTGAAGTCGACGTGTAACAATATCCTTAATTTTTCCACTTTTTTCATGTCGTTTTTAATGTTGTTTCAAATATTCCTAAAAATGAAGACAGACGTCTTGTGAAATTGAAATGCATTGAATGCCAATGTCTATAAATTTACAATTAAGCAACATAACAATTTTATCGAATAATGTCTTCAATTGATTGCAACTTCACCACAGGGCATTCGAAGTATGAGAATGTTCGTTTAATTAGCTACCAGCGGTCGTGCACTTAAAGTGACAAGAGCGCCAAATGTTCATTTGCCAGTGTCATGTTGATAGGTTGGGACCAGACTGTTTGTTAACAAGTGTTACATTCCAAGCCTCGCATTCTCGGCACAAGTGTTGCATTATTGTCTTATGCCATCGATGTGTATTACAAGACGGATATAGGTAAAGACAGTGACTAATGCTCCGAGAAACATATTTTTGTTTGTACGGGTATATTGTGCATGCGTACTAATTATGTGCTATGCCAATTATTATATTACCTACTTATCGATATGTGCCTTAGACGCTCAAAATAGAAATGATTTTTTTAAAATGTTGCTTAAAGATCCAATACCTATTATGTATAAAAATATATAATGTCCAAACTGCGCCTGTTCGGTTTTCAAAATGTTATCATCTGGCCGGCTTACAGTACAATATAACCGATAATAATCAGTACCTACTAGGTGGGTATAGTCTAACTAAACCAAAACCAATGTAAAATCCTATCCCGCTTAGTCTTTGGTGGCGAAACAAGTAATAACTTCGTAAGAACACAATATTATCGTAAATGTAAATGTAGAAACAGTTAAAAGAATTAGTGATATAATATCCAGTTAATCGTTTAAATCTGAGTAAATCATTCATTCGAACACAGTATATGGAAGTGAACGTAAATCGACAAACCGAAATGATGTCAGACATATTTTACCTTTTACCAAAAATAAATATGAGGTTACCAAGAACGTACGATCCCCACAACGCCATCTAGTTCTGTTTACCCGTAGTAACGACATTTTGACGTCCATGAGTTAAAAAAGAATAGTTTTGTAAGCCTTTGGCACAGAATACTTCATATAAATGCCAGTAAATTATAGTATATTTATGAAACTGTTTATTTTTAAAGTTAAAGAAACAATCAAAATTCTCTACATTCGAGGTTCGTAAAGAGTTGTTGAAATCAGCGTATTTACGCGTGCCTAATTAATATACAACTTCTAGATATATCTGTTATTTAGAGGAAATAAACTATATGTAATAATGATAATAAACTATTAACGCTAAACATTCGACAAGTTTAGTTATTAAGTACGTTGTCTTGCGTCGTGCATCCCATTGATACAATGACAAAAACAAGTATATAAATAAATAAACAGAAAACAGATGTCTGATTGGTCTAGGATGGAATCTTGGCTGCAGGAAACCGGCATGGTGGTCGTTATATCAGTCGGTGATAATCGAAATATTTCTAATAGCAATCATGTTCATCATTATAAGCATTTTCAATTTTGTTGCTTACTTTGATTTAAGTTGAAACATTTCATATCGTTTACAAACTTAAACAATTATTATACATTGTTAAACTAAAATATTAGCCCTTCTTCGTGATTAATAAACGGGGCTGTCGCCCTTTGTTGAAGGTCGACTTGTCACTAAACAATATAGGCTAAGTTTTTATCAAATAATGTGTGCAAACTACGCTCAATTTAATGTGATTTAAGAGGCGATACGTATAATTAAATATAAAAATAAATAGAAAACGTAAAATCTAATTTATTAATGGCGCATGTATATTGTACACAGCTGTAAGAAAATGTTGGACATAACATCTTTTCAAATTTTAACTAAGGGTTTTATCATATTCTCTAGTACTTATATAGTCGTATTAAGAACTCAATAAATCTTCGACCAATATTTTCTTAGATATTTACGTCTTTTGTCGTCTGACATTCTGTTGAGTCATAACACACAAGGCTGAGTCACTTTTAAAAATGTTAGGTGCCCTATAATTACATATTTCGGACGTAACTGAAATTCGATGTACTGGTTCGTTTTCTTGTGACCGAATTTACCGGTTAGAAAATTTTTCGTTAAGTTTATACGTATCTTAGAATTAAGCACAGAGATATCTTTCCGTTTTAAAATTATGTAAAGGGTAGGCAGGTAGGTAAGATCGTCATTCTGATCGTAGCCACGCAGAGGTATCATGAGCAGGTCTAAAATATAAGTCGAATTTGCCGCAGCTGTGCCAAATATAATAATATGTAAAATGATCTTCTTTTTTTATAATTTTTTCATATATATAAAAGGCTTATATAAATTCATAGGCTTTAACTAGTTAAAAATGAACGCTTTACAAGTTTGGCTCACAATAGGACTTAGCCGTAAACAAAGTATAGTGGCGCTAGTGTCGCTCCCACAAAAATATCTCGTGGTTCGCGCAGTCCGCGCCTGGCCATCGCGAACTCGATTCGAAACGAGATGCGCTCCCGCCATGGGCAGCAATTGTTGCAAAGGTGATGCTGCAGGGAGGCCCGTCGTGCGGACGAGCTCCTCGATCTACAGCAGGTATTTGTGGCTGGCACTCCTCATCGTCCAAGAGTTTCGCGGTGTGCCTTGGGTGCTGCGCCCGCTAGCTCCCTTTCCGTACGTAGAGCGGCAGAACGGTGATCAGTGCTTGGTTCCTGTGTAGTGATTCCGTCAATGTACCTCGTTAGCCATTTAGTCAGTTAATTACAAGGTGATGTCTCTAATGTGTGATAACCAGTGATGTAATTTACGTTTTGTTTATTAATATCTGTACGAGCCAACAGTTGGTGAATGCTGAAGTAATGACCGTAGGATAAATATATTTCAGTCTTATTAATAAGTACACTTACGATATAATAGGTATATTTAAAACTAATTCGAAATATGATTAAGCCGATCTCAAACTTAATTTTTAATTAATACATGAAAAAAAATTTGAATAATTGAACGAACGCCGTTACAAGAAAATGACCAATAATAATTATTGTGTGCATGTTTATCCAATACATTGTGTTACCCTTGTAGTAACAAAAGTATATGTAGTTACACCTATATATAGTTAAATTAATATTTCTCATTTTCATTTCCATAATTTACGGGTAAGTTTTCTGAAGTTAAATCATTTAAATATTCCTATAGTTTATGGTTGATCTATTCATCGTTATTCGCACAATGAAATATTTTTAACATAACATACGACAATAAGATTTTCAAGCGCTGTTTATTATATAAAAAAAAACAGAACGTTAATGGTATACGAAGATAAACCAAGTACGACAAGAGCGTACCTGATTGACACAGTATTTACTTAAAACAAATTATCAATTTTCCAAAAATACTTTTTATTGCCGTTTAGTGCCCAACACATTTTATTACCGAGGAGACAAGCACGTTTCTGACATAAAATGTAAACGAGCAATGAACCTGTGACCGTACAGAATCGCTGTGATTTGGGCAGGGAACAAAAATAAATAAACAATGTATACGAATACATTTGATCGTTAGGTTCATTTCTTATTCCATGGGCGGTATAACATAACAGGTGAAGCGTGGGAGTAGGTACGACATTCCTCTGCCTACCCGTCCCAGGAAGTACAGGCGTGATGTTAAGATATAACAAATAATACACTGTTGAAAAACAATTGTACTTTTTACATCATCAAATGCAAAAACGAGAGCACTGTATTATTTGCGTTCTTCAATAACAAAAAAAATACTTTGGAAATTTTAAAGCTTTTTTGTATTAAGCTTTGTTAATTGTTATTGATAACTAAAATCAATTTTATTTACATTCCCTGTTACACTGAAAGAGTTCGTTCTTATAAGAAATTTCTCTTTTAATTGGGAATTTAATGTCCTTAGCGAATTTTTTGTTTTCCAACAGCTTGCGGTCGCAAAGTAAATATACTTATTAATTTTCTATCAGTTTTCAAATTCCGTTTAAGTTTACCACGAATACTTACATATTAGATATTAGGAGAGAATATTGTTAGTGAATATTGCACAGATATTCAATATAAACGATGATTAATTGGGAAGCGCTCCTAAATCAAAACAACTCCTAACCTTGAAGTGTATCGAATTTAGGTCAACGTGGGTTTTATTTAAAAAGTTTTCATTTAATGGTGTTAAGAAAATTTTAAAGCATATTACGACATACCAACATATGTGGTTTAAAAGAAGGCAACTACAAAAATTTTAAACATACATAGGTATACTTAATCTATCTGCATTTGCGTAAATTACTATATATAAGCCCTTCTGAAATGATTTGGTTATAAAAAGCACAGTATTTAAAAGTTTCTTTAGAAACTAGCATTGATTAGCGCGAACTGCGTCATTGATCAGTAAACACTTCAATGATGCTCGTGACGGAAATTTTATATTTAGCAAATACTTACGTAAATGCAATCGCAAATCAAATAAAAAACAAAATTAGTATAATTCACTTCGTTGATTTATAACATATCGTTCTCCTTTCCGTTGTTTATATGGGCTAGTTCACAAAATATGTATCTAATGTGCAAATGTGAAGCTGTGTGCAAATTTGGCCAGTACCTACCTACATGTGCAGCAGCATACCCGAATAACACAGCTTTGGCACCGAGTACCTACTGACAAATCATTACAGACATATTTCGAAGCGTCACACTTATAAGTTTAACTGTATTCGTATTTTGTTCAGCGTTTACGGAATAGTCGTATGTACATTTAAATGGCATAGGGACAGTGATTGGTTACACAGATGGCTACCGATACCGTCAGTTTTAAGGACTATCGTTTAATGTGATAAAGAAATTATTAACACATACATATAATATTAGGCCTCTTTGCCTCTGAAGGAGTAGACAGAGGAATATAGTACTCCCTACCTTTCACCGGGCACGTTAGACGGCCCGTGAAATAGGGGATGAGTCTATAGCCAATAGAGTACTCAATAAGTAAAATATATCTTCTTTTCAACGTTAAAGATGTCTTCTTAAAAGTAACTATTATTTAGTATTGTTACACTAATGTATTGTAATGATTCGCTTCAGATTTGGGGAAATAGTTGTGAAATCCTTAGATAAGTTACATATGAACGCAGATTTGAAAAAATAGAACGGATATGCCTATATCTAGTAGATATTTTCTTAATCCACTTTTAAGTGTACTTTGAAACTATTTACACATTCGATTATTTATGTCTATTCTATGGATGGTATGAGTAGGATGGCGGGCTGTGGGGTGCGATGTATAAAGTACAACGTACTTGAATAAAATTTGTACTTACACATTCTCCATACAACGTGTTTGACAGTGCGAATGTTGGCGTATGGCCAGGAGTTTTGCGAATCTTGCGTAAGTCGCGCGTAGAGCCAGATACAAGCTAGCGCTGATTGCGTGCATATAAATCTACCATTTAATTTCAATTGTATGATTTGTGTACTATATAATCAATTCATTCACATAGTAATATTTAATCATTTTACAGAATTGCATGTTGGTCTAGGTGCGTTAACTCCTGGATTCGACTCCCGGATCAGGCAGAGTATTATTGGGTTTTTAGAACTTGAACTTCTTAGTAGTAGCGCGGTGTCTGGATTTGTAAACTTTGTTGGCGGTAGGCTTAATTGCTATTTTATGTACGTACATATATGTATTTTAAATGGATAAAAGTGAGAGCATACCGCTCCTTTACCTACATATCCGGAGAAATACAGTCGTGATGTTATATAATCTTAAAGATATAAAGTGAAATTCCTAAGTTCTCAAATTCAAGTCGCTGAAGCATTAAACTCGCATGTTTATCTCCATTGTGTGAAGCGCTCCAAGCCCAGAGGCGCTGGCTTGTTAAATACGATATGTCCGTTGGAGCGTCGTCGGTCCCTTTGACGGTTTACGATTAGTAGTAATTTTGAACGTTTCCGCCCTTAGAAGGGCTTCGAAGTTTTACAGCGAATAATTATTTAAAGGCAGATCAAACGCGATGGACATTAAAAAGCCGTTCAATTAATCTACTCTAAAGGGATATTATGAACGCGGGGACTAAGCAGGTCTTTCTAAGCTGTGAGGAGGGTCACGCTCTGAACAAAAACAAAACATGAGTAGACTAAAGTATTCAGGTGGTATTATTTTCAGTATATATGTAATTATGCTGATAAATACCGCTCACTTTGATACTGACGCATATTATTACTGCTTTATTTTTAAAAAAACCTTCTTTAAAATTTATTCCATTCGTCAGTTAGAAGGTATACAGAAATAGGACAAATCTTCTAATTAAACTTAAAACTCGAATTAGTAACGGCGAATTTTTCGTCCAGACGGTTACAGGTCTAATTACATTTACAAGAGTTGTTATATAAAGTTTAAATCGACATCTGTATGTATTAAATTATATGCACCATGCTTAGTAATTGATCAAATTACGAGCCGGTGTTCACACTGGGTAACTAGAATAAACAATCTTAGCAAGAAGACTAAAATTGGTATCCACACTGTTTCTTTTTATAATTGGGTTGAGGTGGAGGTGGGGTTAGGGGCGGGGGAGGTTGGGGTGAGGCTGACTAATTGTACAGAGACATTTGATTCTTAATTGAAAATATTTTGCGTGTTGTTTTTTTAATTTAAAGTAGCTATATAACTTTTCAGAGTCGAAAGGAACAGTGCGCACCATAACAGTACTGTTGGCGGTTGGGCACACATCCGCATCCCCAATTATAGGTGCAAATAAATAAACACCATTTCAGTACAGAGTAACACAATCTGTTGTAGCAGAATATAGGCCGCGGCCCGCCACTGTACGATATAAATAATGCTGTATACGTTCAGTTTTATTACTTGCACAGCTTCCGCGCCTACTGACGAATTATATTAACATTTTTAAAACCATAACTTATAGCGAAATTTACATACTCGTATCGAACGATCACAGTTCCACTGTGTGCACGTTGGCGTAATATTTTAAAATAATTATTTATATTATTTATTTAATTAAACATTAACCGCAGGTGATGCGGAAGGTACCAGCTATATCTTTAATAGTTGGTATATATTAGTAATTCCTTGTCGTTGTCAACCGTACACCGTAATGGTTAACCACAGCTAAGGAGATACTTCAGGTGTCAGGTGGATTTCTGATATACTAATACTATACAATGCACATATTATTATCGTAATATATAGTGTACTCGTAGTGAAGCCAACACTTTGAAGGTACAAAGCTGGTACTTTATGTCGGGGGAAAGTAAGCGAACGTGATGCAATCTTTAACTAAACTTTCTCGAAATTATAGTCTATGTATGAGTTGTAGTAGTTCTATGCACTAATACCTACTTCACAAATTAGTAACGAGCAGACTAATAGTCTTTTAACTTTTCTGTGCATGAGTTATATCACGATGAAAAGTCGGCAAAGAGATTAAACCTCCCCGTCCTATAAACGTTTCCATTACAAAATAAAGTTCTTTGAAATCTATTTGGAGCTAGTTCGATGAACTTCTAAACTCAATAGATGACTTTATAAATCTAATCTAACGCGAAATCAATCGTTTAAGTGAAAAAACGATTTCATCAGCAGTCACTTTACATACATACATATATATTTGTATCCCTATACTTTAAATAAATTGAAGTTAATGGAACTTCTATTAGATATTTGTATCTAGATATGTACACAATATTGTAATTTATAACATTGTTGTAAAACAATGCACATACTACAATATTTTGTATTTGTAACGAATTAACTGGCCGTGTTAGTTCAGTAGTGTTATTGTATGTGTTTTGTTAGCTTTCAGAAAACAATTGCTCGTGAACGTGAACAAAGTAATTGGGCTACGCGTTTGGCCGCGGCATTGGCGTCTCGCAACTCGATTATTTTTAGCCGGAGAACTTCGGGGGCCATAGCAGTGCCACGAAAATGTTTCAATCAGGGGACGCAAGGTCACCGCTTTCCCTTTAACCGATTGTCGCCGTATTAGAATCATATCAGAACTTCAATCTTGACGTTCTAAGTAAACATAATCTTATAATTATGTTTTATGTATACCTGCATATATAAATTGCGCGCTACAATATTAGATACATATCACGCGGCCAGACGTCGTCGGTCTGTTCGAATAAATTCCAGTAATACTATCTTTTCCAACAGAAAGATTTGCAACGATAAGAACCAGAAAGGTTTGAAAGTTTCCGGCCACGCAGATCCTTGCAAAACGATAGTCAGTTTATAAAAAAGTCTATACAAGTTCATACATACATACATACATACCATCACGCCAGGTCCCTTGCAGGGTAGAAGGTAGGTAGGTAGGTAGTAGGTAGGTTCTATACAAGTTCCTTTGTAAGTTTTTATTTTTGGTGTAGAAAATTATAAAATTAAACAAATTGCAATGTACTGATCTCTATCCGTATTATCAAATATAATAACACCCACATAATATTACATCAGCCTATAATCTTATAGAAGGGCGGTACATTATTATTATATTCTTATAAATGTGAACATCCGGTCGGGCGGGGAATACAATGTTATTGGTAAATAGTTACGTCCAGTCCTTTATGCGTAGGCAGACAGACAGACGTACAGAACTGACGTTTTTCTACATGCATCACTCGTTTCATACACGCCCGCCCTGTACGGAGACTTCTGACGTTTCCTCCGGCAAATATTTGAACTAATTGTAGTGGTGTAGCGTGGGTGTCGGCTGCCCGGGGCGGAAGAAAATTATGCCGCCCTCTTATCTAGATATTTCAATTTAATGTATACTACACATTACATACATAAATTTTATACAACTTATCGACAAGTACTCTCATCATTGTTTTGAATTATTGAGGTTATATTTTAAATATAAAAGTTTATGTAAGTTTTATAATAAAAGGAAACTAGTATTAAATTATTCCGCCCCCTAAAAAGTGCCGCCCGAGGCGGACCGCCCTTGCCGCCCACACTATGCTACGCCACTTAATAATTGGTCTAGATAAGAGGGCCTTGTTATCCGTCGGTAATCTCTCCATCAATGCGATATCTATGTCTAGATTAGCCAGGAAGCGGGTGCGGAACTAGTGGAGCGGACTTGATAGATATTTGACATACGTGTACGAGCACATAGTAAATTCAATACAGTGCAATTACATTCAATGTTTTATTTGTGGTATAAGCTTAAGATATTGGAATGTGAATGATTAGTGCACTTCTTGTATCGTACTAAACTAACGTTGTAAAGCAATGTCTAAAATCTACTTTTATAATTTTTTTTTTCACCCCATTACCATTCCA
>DWDT01000492.1:0-20640 GCA_018245595.1 Microceris scylla
AATGCTATTACAAAATATACTTAATCTATTTGCAAAACAAAAGAAGTAGATATTCACAAATTTCACATGCACAAACTATTAGAATGTTCAGTTTCAGCCATTTTGGCATTATTATTTTTTCTACACACAGAAACTAAACAATTTATTTAGTGTTACCATCTTAACAAAAATGATTTTAGGTAACTAATATGTAGCGCACATGAATAATAATTATTTATCAGGTATAGAATTAAAGCTCTAAATATTTCTCTCGGCATTTTGATCATTAAATGGATTCTTTCACTGATGCAAATAGGATTATTTTCAACGAGTTGAGAAGTTCTATTTTCATACATCACTTCTACAGACGAGTACTTAGTTTCTAATTTGAACGAAAATTATTTCTTTGCTTAAATTTTGTAAAAATTACCTTAATCGTTTTTATAATAGGAAGCATGTTTATATATATTACTTAGTAACACTGGCAAACTTTCATAGTATTAAATTTATACCTCTGATTTTATTCAATAGATATTCCCAGCAGCCTGGTGAAAATATTATAATGATAAATAAAGTTGCAAGTTTTACCTAGTCCTATTCCACACATCTAACGATGTAATAACAATAAACGTTTTCATAAAGTACCTAATGTAGTGCTTATCAAAATATTCTGAAGATGAATTCAAAGTATTAGATTTGTACACATTGGAATTATCATTATTATTTTTAAAAATGTAATGGAATTTTATTTTTATAGTTGAATTATTTAACAGTGACATTTATGTAATTTTATTTTCATTACAAATAAAATATAAATTATACCAGCTTATATACCACATTTTGTTGACCATATATTTACAGAGAATATTTCTGAACTTCATGCATTCGAAAAATGTAGGCTCATAATACATGGAATAAACAGTATGTGTAAAATGTTTTACAGGTAGCAACATTAGAACTTAACAGAGGGCAGTCAGCTGTCTGCCACGGCTGCCACAATTTCATACAAGTCAATATACTTTGGACCATAGATCATAGTATACACAATACTAAAAATTTATGCGCCTAGTTTACTCGATTTTTGTTTACTCGTACGAAATTCATTTGTCGTTATGTCAGTGACGGTCTGAAAGTTAGAGGAGTGCTTGTGTCATTCAATAGCAGCAGTGTTGTATCGTTCTTTGTAGGCGGTCATGTCGTTTGCGCCATTCGTAAAAGTAGAGTGATATATTTATTTGAATTAAAGTAAAATGTGTAAAATCTTTTGCTCTAAGGATGTGATACTAGTACAAAGATTAATTGTTATTTTTTATATTCATGTGTAAAATGCAACATTTCGTGAGCGTGACTGCTCAAAATTATCGTGTGGTATAATATTTTCGAATCCAAAAATAATTCGTTCAAGAATTTATTAAAAATATTTTTTTTTAATGTTAATGTACATTAAGTGAATGAAATTATCTGTGATATTGATAATTTTTTTATTATATTAAAATGACTGTGACTTACACCGGGGAAGTTGCTACTTGTCGTGGTTTTGGAACTTTTTTAAAAGTTTTGAACAGGTAAGACTATTAAAAACGATTACATGATTTATTTGTGTCAATCGGTTCGCTTAGTACATAATATTATATGACAAATACTATAATTATTTATTTAATTTATTGAATATCATGCTAATTTAATCTTTTTCTGAAGTAAAATTGAATTATTATATTAGACTGCCTCGTTGGTCGAGTGGTTGTAAGCGCGACTGCCGATCGGGAAGTCCTGGGTAAAATCCCGGGTCGGGTACTATTGGATTTTTCTAATTTAGTTATAGTTTGTGTAGTAGTGGCTCGGAGTCTGGATCTGTGCCCGGAGTATGGCAATAGGGTCACTACCTATTCCATATTAGACGTAAACGTAATTGGTGAAGCTTGGTGGTGTACTAAACTCCTCTGCCTACGCTGTTGGGGATTACAGGTGCGAATGTTACGTTAAAATTAATTATCAAAAAAATATAATGTATTTTTTTGGCAATCCTACCAGAACCACATCATACCTATCAGTACGAATCTAAGATGCAAATATATATTTTTATGATAAGTTAATATTTGTTTACGGTCTGCTCTTTTATGTGAACGAGATAGAACTATAATTAAAAACATGCTGATCGTTGTCGATTGGACTGCGAAAACATTTGTTATTGTTTCCTTTGCGCAACTAAGTATTCTAGTGAAACGCAAAGTTTGTCTCTTTAATTATTGAAACGTTATTTGAGTTATCTACATTTGATAATTTTAAATAATCATAATTTACAAATTTCTTTTAAAAGTTTACGAGAGTTTCTCTTTTCATTCTCATCATCATGAACAATTCCCTTCATTATTCTACCGTTGGACACGGGTTTTGTTTCAGAATGAAAAGTTTTAAGACCATAGTCCGCCATGCTGATCAAGTGCTGGTTGGCAGGCTTCCACTCCGTAGATAACATTACGTAGAATATTAAGGTGTGCAGATTTCCGCACGATGTTATTCTTCATCATTACAGCAAATTATATTTAATCTTAAAGCGCACATTTTTTAGTAAAGAGGTGCGTGCCACGATTTGAACCCAGACCCATCATAGAGGAAGGCTGAACTCTAAACCATTATTAGTGCTTAAATGTCGTCTACTTTTCTCTATTTTAATAATGCTATTTTATTAACTTTTTATTATTATCATGTAAATAAATAGTGGTTAATTTAAAATAATTACTGTAGGTATTCATGAAAAGCTAAATTTAAACGCATATACTTATATCAAATATTGTTTTTTAAGTTTTATATTATCTAGTGTTAAGTATTATCAGAATGATAAGAAAGTAATATGTATCTAGTAAACTATCATAATATAATTTTACGCAAGTAGTGACGAGAACATTTTTTGGGGTGTTAAGATCACGATATACGAATCAATGTATTTTTAAACTTGGTAAAACACATTGTTTTAAGGATTTCCAAGGATTACTGCCGAGCGGCTCACCCATGGCTTGGAGAACTGTGATTTTCCCGCTTAAATGTAAAACAAAAGAAATATCCTAAGAGGAGACAATTTAATCTTTAAATAGTAAGAAATCATGCTTCAATAATATTTCAACAACATTATTTAGAAAATTATTTAAACCTCATAATTATTATATATCTACCTACATACTAATTTCGTCTCAACTTTAGTCTCAAATTTGTACGTACATTATAATGTAAGTATTTGTCTACATGATAATCGACTCGGAATTTATGAATTTTACATTAATTATACAACCTAAAACTGTATGTAGAGTTAAAGCTACACGGGTAAATAAAAATTAATTGGTGTATATATACGAGCATATGTATATATGCATGGTGTATATATGTACTTAAGAACAGTTTGAATCGACGTGTCCAATTTTGAAACGTTTTTGTTTTTTTAATCATTATCTTGACAGTGTTTTTAAGAATAAAAGTCAGGTTAATTACAAACAAAATTTGGAAAGTTCAGACATTGCACAACTCATAATTCATAATTGTATTCGATCTCTTCTTCTGTGTACGATCTCTGAATCGTGACAATTGCAACAACATAACACAAAAACTGAGTGCGATCTCTGGATCGTGACAATTGCAACGACATAACACCAAAAACTGAAACTATCTCCTCTTTACGCGGACTGTCTCGGGGGTTCAACCGCCCTCCGGTGATGTCACCCCGTCGCCAGACTGTGGCAGGTTGCCTTACCGGCTTGTTGAGGTAACCGTCAAACTGAAATTACTGTTTGGAAAGTTATAAGCTGTTATATTTTCATGACTTGCATGCTTCGGTATGTTATTTTGATAACAAGAAATTAATTTATCATTAAATGATACTCGTTGATACTGTTTTTTTATGATTAGAGTATGAGGAATAATGCATTATATGAAGTGCAGATACTCGTATATTCCATTTTTTATTTCTCCGTTTTGCTGTGTTGCGAATTAATTTGGTCGGACATGTACGAAAGGAATGGATGCACAAAAGTTGGATAAAAGAAATGTATAAATTAAATTTATTTCCTTTCATTTGAGCAACAAAATTTTTTTCTGTATCATAACAATGGTTTTTAAGTCGTTTTACAGATAAAGTATTTATTAGATTAACAAAAGATAGAGTTTATAAATTAACAAAGTATTACAAATCACTGAAGTGTATTTAATCATTATTGAAATCCATGTTTACTACATACATATATACGTATCATTGTTAATGGTTGTACTCAACGCGAAGATATTACAAGCGGTGACTCACACGACGTCGAGAGCTGTCCGCAGTCTTATTAATGACGATCGATTACCGTGTGTTTCTTTAGAGTGTAAGGCGATAGAAGAAATTAAAATACTTTATTCTCTACTCAGCAGAAAATTTCATCATCATCATCAGCCTATTCCCGTCCACTGCTGGACATAGGTCTTTTTAATGGCACGCCACTGAGCTCGATCATCAGAAAATATTAATTTTTATTTAATCATAAAAAGAACAGGAATTTAACATTTAGTAACACACCACAGTAGTAGAAGGGGTAGATAGAAGAATATTCTCACTTTTCATCAGCTATGTCTTATGGTCCAATGGAATAGAGGGCGAGCTTATTAAATAACTTTATACTTAGTACGAGTAATTAACACATGTTACTTTATAATTGGGGCGATAGAGTAGGTAATAATATAATTAGTAAACATACAACAGTCTCAGGTAAACGAAGCTAAATGTCACTACATGGACGTCATTCTCAAAGTACAAGCCCATTTTAAATTAATATTTATAATTATGTCATCAGAATGGTTCAGGGTCTGTGTGAATTTAAAACAAGTACAAATGCTTGTGTAATCGTTTAACAGTGTTTATTACATATTTAATATTTCCTTAATAGTGTCTATGAGTGTAGACAGGAAAACAGCAAGGCGAGCGATGCTGCTTTGCGTCAGAAATAGAATATAACTGCTGCAATCGAACCTTGAACAGAAGGTTTTGAGTTTTTGACACGGAATATCTCGTGTCTTTACCGATTAACAGATACATTTTTGTAGGCAATACTTTTAGTTATACCGAGGTTCTAACAAAATGAGCTTACACGATGACGTTATTATATCACCATTCTATGACAGGTTGCATACCTGGTAAGCAGAGAGCATCAAGTACCAAATATCACTTATCCTTACTGACCTGAAGCGCTTCTTCTACTATTAACAATTTATCTACGCACGCAGGTTTCGAGAATTCTTAGGCCCCCATTAGTTATTATCTGAATTATTTGTGGTTATAAATGAGCCTTGGTCTTCCTCGACAGTTAGGTATATCTATTAATATTCGTATTGTACATCTGTTTTATGATTGTTTCACTTGACAATATTTTTACACGTCCGAACCATCAATGCATGACGTAACATGGGAAATTACAAACGGTTGCCAGGCAAGAGACATCCATTATTCAGTCCACTTGCTGCACTTTCTATACAAACTTACAGCTAAAGTTCGTTGAACCCCGTATATTGATTGCATTGGACTTTTGTATATCACAAATACATCATTGTTTTCTTAGATTTTTGCTTCTTACAGCGAAGCATGTGGCGGTTAAGAGGACATTGTTCCAGTTATGAATAACATGCGCTCAGCCTTAGTACTTACTTACTAGTGTTGTTGTACTAGGCGCCAGTAGTAAGTTTAATACCCTAATTTTGTATTGATGGAAGGTTGCAAAGCCAACGAACACGCAACCCCGGTAATTTACGTAGTGATTCACGATGTTCATGTTTTGATTTGCTCGAATGTATTACTTTTTACAACTTACAGACTATTTATAGATTTAAGTAACGTTAAATACGTTCTTGAATCTGTGAATTGTTGTGAAATTGAATGTTTTTGGGCATTATGGGTTTCTACTATTCTAACTTCATAAGGACTAGTATCTAACATTTAACAAGATAGCCATAATGTACGAGTATACTATGTATATTTTTAGCTTTCAGCCGTTTTAGTCGATACTTTGACATTTTTGTACTAAATTATTCAATCTTTAGGGGTTGATGTGCCGTTCTTAATAAAAATAATAACTGAATGAAACATTATGTTATAGACAAATTTTATTATTTCTTAAACAATTTTCGTTATCTAATGTAAGTTTTAGTTAGAGGTTAAAATATATTTAAGTAAAATAGGACTAACTTCATTCATATAACCGGGTCTACCAACCGCTATAGTGGTATTCTTCGGTTGAATAGAAAATTATTGTGTTTTATATTCTTTAAAAAATTATTAAACACTGTTTCAAAAACAATTATTAGTTTATACTTTGTAGCTAATTTAGAAATAATAAAAAGGTCTATAAATGTAGAACAATATATTTTTCACTATAGGTATAGACAAGATAAAATTTTTATTTAAAGCAAACGATATTAAGGTTCAAAATGGATAATGTATTTTCATTCAGGAACAATTTTTTTTTGTTTTAAAATTTCATAAAGATCTTCGAAATTTACATCGAAGGTGTAATTAACCTTGTAATTATAAGTATATACACTTAACATGCAGTTATAAATAACCTTATCATAGTTTAGGATGTGCCACTTCTTTGTTTTAAGCAATACCCGTGAAGTTGACGTCACGCCATTCACCTTAGCGGAGTGCGGTCTAGCGGAATCGATGTTATCAATACAATATTTACTTATGAATAGATACAGAAAACTGTAACAAAATGACCACTTTTACGAGCTTGACGTCCTGTTGACGTCCCAGTTTGTATTTCTGTTCTTATATGTATTTAGTTCGTATACATATGTATTTATGTGCCATTCTTACGTACGAGGTCGTTGTAGCCTCAATAAAAATGCGATTAATGTTAAAAGTCTCGAATTCTTCGCACTACGCTCGGAAAATCCTTCGAAATTACTCACATTAATATTCAGCGTGTTTACCGCGAATGAAACTCAAATGTTTAACAGCTGGGCGTAATATTATTTTCCTATATTACACATTGTGTAAAGAGCGTCGTTTGAGGCATTTGCAGATCAGTCTGTATAGTGAAGCAACGCTTAGGGCTGTCGGCAATAGGATTGGCGACCGTTAGTGGCATATTTCTATTATTATTTCTGAATATCTGGGGATACGGTAAGTATTGTCTGTCAGTTGTTGCCGTGAGGTAACAAGCCATAAAAAATGTACGAGACTTCCCTCGGTAGTTGGAAAATCTTTTATACGGATTGACTGTTAACCTTTTATTTCAGCCAATTCGCACTAACACAACGTGGTAGAACTGCCTCCAATTTGCCACAGTTTCAGAAGTAATCCGTCTCCGGGAGTAATTCGTGGGTTGCAGTCCCGCCACATATTTTATCCACAAAAATAAAGTACAATATTTGGTTTACTGAGAAAAACTAAATAAAGGACTCAATGTTCTTAACTTTGGTGTTTAATTAAAACGACCATGACTTCGTTAAGAACACTTGCAACTTGTATACAGAATGATAGTCATATATATTCTCGCTATTTTCCTCCTTCACGCCTATTGATGAGCAAGCTATTGATACTCGTATATTTACGTTAAACATTTTCTGAGATTTATGTTCATTTTATATAAGTCTGCAATGGCTGACTCGTCCTGCCATTAATATTGCTGTTCTGCATATGAGCTTAATAGCACTAACAATAAAACCATGTGTAATTTTTTTCGGACTCAAGTTTGCTCATTCGTTTCATATCTAGACATATGATTCAGGGTTTGTTACAGAATCAGTGGTAAATTTGACCGATTATTATCTCGTCAGTAGGTATTACGATTACTCATCATCCTCGAAATTCGTGATGTAAGACTTATGTCAGTTAGAAATTTAACAGACATATAGCTACAGAAAAAACAGTAAAAGAAATCTGAATTCTTTTATACACGGATCAGCGTTGCAATACAATTTTATTTTATTAATCATAATTTTTTTGTTATTATTTCCCATCACCTACACACCCACAACATATTACCATTAATATAAAGCATACTCTATATTATATATATTTTTGTAAAAGATATTTAATTGGGTTCATGATCGTTGTTCGTGTCTAGTCTGGATTTGTTTATAAAATTTACGCCATTATGCTGGATCCTCTGTAATTTAGTTGATTTAGTGACGAGGAGTGGCATTACGTCGCCGGCGACCAACGGTTTTTTCTTACAAATTAGTGTGCACAGGAAATGAGCACAAATTTGCACTTTCATACACGATCTACATATCAATGAACCCTACATTCGAATAAACAGCTTTTGTAAAAAAACATTACTTGATTTTGTGAGTCTACAAAAACACGGACTTTAAATTGAACATATAAAATTGACAATGAACTTGCAATTTGAAATTTGTGGCAAAAAGTAATTCGCTTTGCTATTCAGTACGTCGCGGCTGTATTTTAAATTAGGAACGTCAAATTAATAGTTTTTCATTATACGTTAAAACGTATAATGCGAATTGCCACGACATCACATGTCGGCTTAGATTATAATAAGACATAATTATATAGATACAAGTTATTAGTCAAAGATTTGTGGTGCTAATTGACAAGCGATGTTGACTTATCAATACTTTGAATGTTACTTGTAGTTTAAATGTTGGCCGTCTCCACAAAAAAAAAAACATTTCACCTATAACTCGAGGTCTAATTTAACGCACAGTGATTATCTACTTTTTGTTCGCATTTGATATGCGAGGCATGACGTAATATCCGTGATGTCCGTATTCACGCCCAACGGTCGGATTGTGCGCTCTGACTCACTACATTTGGGTCTTAGAATGTAATAAATATATATATTCGGTTATTGTCACTGTAGGGGTAAAGTTTGCTGCGTACACAGCGTCTTGATTTGAATTTTTTTTATATCTATCCATGCCGATCTACTTGTTCCAATTTAGATGAAATTCTCGTCTCTCGAAATTCGAAATTCTTGAACATTGGAGTGTACTACAATCCTGTACCTACCTTTTTGGCGAAATACAGGCGTGATATTATGTCAACTCCCTATTTAAACTTCTAACTTACGAGTCAAACGAGCAATAAACAAAACTTTGAAGTTAATAAATGCTTTGACAATATTTTACGTGGGTTATATTAGATTATCATGTATATCTGTATGTAGCAATGTAAGGGAATCTTTGAATCAAATTATTAGTACCCTCCAGATCGTTTAAAATTTTGTATACCAGTTAGGAACTGAGAGCAATATAATATTTACATACTTTAAATACAATTGTCTCACTAATTAATTGTTATAAAACTATAATTATAGCTCTACGGTGAAGATGACCCTCTGGAAATGACACATTCTAAACATTTTTTATCTAGTTATCATGTCAATGTTAGTTAATACATGTGTGACAGATGCCGTTTAAACAGTTTTGCAGATAAGAAATAGAAAATGTGTATCTGAATGGCTTCCATGAAATTAGACAATAACTTTGAAATAAAACCCTGAAGTATGTGTAACAAGAGAATGTATGAAAATATTTTCAAGATTTTCACAATAAATAAAAGGTTTGTACATTTGACATCACTTACTATAAATCGACATGTATTTCGACTCACTGAATCCGAATCTGAAGTTAGTTTGGGCCGTATACCCCCAAAAATTTCGAGTAGATTGCAAAAAACTCTAAAAAAAGGTGAAGATTAGGAGTTTTTTGGTTATAAGATAACTTTTTGGAACTAGAATAAGTATGATTTTCATGTACTTTGATCCGCCGAATTCGAATTTATTATCAATTTTCTAGTCAATCTTTCTCCGTTTTTTTTTATTTAATTCCACGTTTCATGTTATAAATTCGCTAAAGCCTTTTTAAAAAACATTCGAATTTTAAGAGGTTTTACATGTCCATATTTAAGCTCTAAAATATTCTAATGAAAAACCCATCTTTTATTTTCACCTCTAATTACGACTACCATTTTTATTTTACGTCTTTTTTGCACTATTTTTATTTTAATTGCCACTTTTTATCTACGTTGAAAATATACGCCTTACATGAGCTCAAAGAAATAAGATGAAAATTAGAGAGTTAGTATTTAACCGGACGTTATTAAGCAACTTTACACATACGAGTACACTGAAGATACAGTGAAAGTATATTAGGAGAATTGAAAAATTTCTCTCTATGAATAGTCTGTCGTTTCGTTATACAATGTAGTGTTAAGATATAAAATTGTCTGTTGTATATCACGTACATATTATGACTGTTATTAGAATTAGTTGTGTTAGACTTTTTAGAAATAATATAATTATATTTAATTTTTAAAAAATGTTAAATGGACGCAACGGACACTTGTAGTACTTAATCATTCTTACGCAACTTTGCTATTGTCTCGCGAACGGAAGCTATAAAGTATGAGTATTAAACGGTATGTAGATTACATCAAAGAATTATATTCTCTTTTCTCTGTGTGTCTTACGTCATATAAATTACAGATCATATATTTTGCGCGCGCTATCATGTGAAAATGGTCAAAATTTAGAGACCGGTCACTTCCAGATAGTAGCTAATAGTTTCAGATACATATTGGAATACCTGAGGAGTCGTCAATACGTGACAAGTTGTAAACATTAATCTCCCTATTTATGCGCAATCAGTGAGCACGGAAAACAGAACTCTGTGTCTATTTTCTGAACAAGAAAGACGTAGAGCTGGTGTAGTATTGTGATCCAGTTTATGTAGATACTTGCATTAGTATTCGATAATTTTGGCAGCGGCAGTCTAGAAAACATCTGGTGCCAATTTAAATTTTTTGCTCGTTGTTATTTTTAGGTTATATTATCATATATTTCGTTTTCGATTTTTAATTTGTAATGCTTTTTTCATGGCATTGTTATTTTTTTACAAAAATTAAATAAATGCGATATAAATCCATATCTATATTATTGTTTGTTCGTGCTATAATGGCTAATATTAGCAGTCGGAATTAAATATTTTTTTTGGGATACTATAACCAGTCTAGTATAATACTACAACTATTAAATACCATTTAATAATAATATTTGTGAAGTAATTCGGGAGAAAAGGGCTACCTAAAGGTTTTAAGGCCTAAGGGTTAGTACCTAATACGTAAATACAGTGTAAAATATTGGTTTTTAATAGTTCTATTAGAATCAGTACTTAAATACGTGACATCACATTGGTATCTCTCTGTTATAAATAAGCCACACTAATGCATAAATTTATTGAAAATTAAAATTTGATCTCAAGGTATATCGTATTAATATTTACGAAAGGAAATTATTTCATTTTAAGCTTACTTTTAGAAAGATATATTTTGTTTTTTACAACATGTTATTTGGACGCATAGATAAGAAGATAACGTAAAATTGAAATAATTCAACCCTCCGTTAGAGTCTATAAGTCTATGGTACTACCAAAGTACTACTTATCCGCGCAAAATGTACCGCTGGCTTTGTGACGTCATGCCACAACTCGGAACGGCAGCTGACGTTTAAGGGGCGACATAACACAATTCCCTAAAGCATTTTAGGAAATTTGTAATCGGTTCGCAGGTTACAAGCGTTGCTAAAGAGGGTTGTACGAGGCAGGAAATTACATAAACCGTAAAACCTAACGCGAGCGAGATATACCTATTATGATAACTAGTCTATGACAAGCGATTCGCGCTAGTACGATTCAGTAACGAAATTTAAAAACATAACCTCACGCCTGTAATATCTGACGAGGTAGGCAGCGGAGTCTAGTATATTCCCACGTTTCTGTAGTTGCGTTTAAAATTTAAAATATGACGAAAAATATTGACTATGGTGAAGTACTGTAAATTACGTATTTTTGACATCTTTTAAATTATACGCGGGTAAAAAAGCGAGAAACATAAAGTATAAGATTATTAATACAGTAGGACATCTCCACGCGTGGACACCCGATCCTAAAATATAAGAGGCGCTTGTACTATGGTAAACCAGACTGCTTACAAACTACATTTATTATAATTATCTGCACATATAAATATATCATCATCAGCCTACGTTCCCTGCATGGCTAGGGAACCCCGGAGGGGTTAACTTATAATCCCTACACTGGGCATATAATTATGTAGGTTGGGAATCGCAGAGCGCGACTTCTAACACCGCCTACACCGCTGCCCGTCGACGGCCATTTTAATCATACCTAATCTAAGTTGCACCATATCGCGATCCGTCAGCGTTGGGTTTGGTCGCCTTCTATGACAACCTGGTATATCGGCATGGGGTAAATATATATTTATATAAATATTTTTAAGCCCAGACACAGAACGAATACTTGTGCTTTTCTCACAGATATTTGTCCCAGGTTGGAATCCAATTCACGATGCCCTGCTCAGCAGGCATGTTTGCTAATCAATTGGCTAACGGACCAACGGCCCAAATTAGCGATGATCTGGGTTTTCATCTGTGAGGTTTTGTTAGTTAATACCATTAGATCACTGGGATGTATATACAAGTGATTTAGTGTTCGTCTGAACTCATCCTCGGTACTGATTTAATAGAGCTAAAACCGACTACATCAGAACACTGAAGTGCTACAAGATTCTTGCAACAAGGTTTTCATGGTATAAAGCCACTCAGCAATATATCTAAGTTTTTTAATTGAATGATATATTAAAATATCAATATTACTGATGAAACCTTGGGGCACTACATGCCTCGGCCTACACTTCCGGGGAAAAACAGGTGTTATATCAGTTTTGTCGGACGAATGTTCCTTTTTTTATACTAGTACCATACCAACACAGATGTGCTCTGGCTCGCATCACTTTTTGTATACAAACGATTTTCATCGGCCCAGTGATTGCCGATAGAAAGTACCACGCACATATTACTATGTAAGCAGAGTCTAGAAACTACCACTGGTTTCTCAGAAACAATCTGTTTAATAATTAACTGCATAAACTTGCGTTCTATTTTCAAATTTTCTCACTAAAAAGTACACGAGTATTAACATACTATATGTACTCTAGACATCCATATATTTGAGGGAAAATATAATTAGCCTATTATAAAGAATGCGTGCATTGCAACTGTTATTGTTAACGTTCCATGGCCTAGCGGGCCTAGCCTTTCGGACTTTGTTTTATTTTGAAATAAAACTTACAATTAACAAAGATTGTCTGAACATGCCATACACGCAGCTCGCGTGATCGCGTTGCAGGCGTGGTAGTCGGCTAACAATTATCTTAACTAGTTACAGAAATACAAGGTCGTATTGTACCTATCGCGAGCATACTAATGTAAACGTTATTGAGATTGAAAGTACAATAATCAAAATTAAATTTTAGATTAAATTCTTAAGTACCTAACTCACATATAATCGTTTCAGGAATTGAATTGTAAGTCGGTTACAAATCAAAATAATCATATCTGTGATTATAATTCCTTGATATTAGTATTACTAGGGTTATATAAAATTCGTAATCACATTATTCTGTGTCATATCTGTAGATAAAGGAATGAGTTTGTTCGAATGATCATTGGATTTATGTACGACGTATGGCAATAAATAAAGCGACATATTACCGTGTCGGACTACGTACCACGCATGGATTATGACTACATGTTTTGCTTTATACTTAGTACAGATATAACATTGAAACAGTAGTATTCAGTACTGAAATTAACGTGACCTATATACCTTACATGTCACTGGTCGGAATGAATGCAAAAACCCATCAGGTAACAACGTAGCGAATATTCTCAGCTTAGAGGGACTGAGTAAAGAGATTGAAAAATAAATACATGTATAATAAAGTATTAGAGTTGCTTGTAGACAATAATACGTAAACGTAACATCACGCTTGCAATCCCCGAAGAACACAGAGAAGTGTAATACACTCAAACGTTTTACTATTTGCTTTACATCCATACTTTGGATAGGTACGAGTAATTCCTCCCATACAAGTTTGGTATACAAATGTCGTGATATATAACTTCTACCACCATATTACCATCCCATATAACCTCATTATATATACATGCAATGCTCTTTGCAATTCTAATTATACGCATCAAATGGACGCGAAGAAAAATAAACATGGCTTGTCGATTTATCAGACGCCAAATGGTTTCTTTCTCAAAGTTTATTATCTCAAAAAATATCCCTCCATCAAATTCTATTAGTAACTTAGTAACACAAAAAACACGGATATTAAAGAACATTATCATTTCAAGCAAGTAAACCTAGAAACACTATCTGATAAAAAAAATTCTGGTTATATAGTATATCTATAATGATAATCAATAATATAAGATATAATTATAAGATATATTAATGGACCTAATTTTGCTCAAACATGTAGCACTTTACAATGTAGTTTTAAGTATTTAATCTTTGTCTTTTAATTGTATATGACCATTAATAGCCTTGCCATTAACAATAGTTTCAAATTATGAGTAATTTTATAAGTAAAATATCTTATGTAAACATGAAAGGAAACACCATAAGTAAACCCATCGACATTAAAGTTCCAGATAATGTTTTCTAAGGCGTGTGAAGTCGGCTAAACCGTACTTGCTCAGTGTGGCAGACTACGACCTGACACTGTCAGTCAGGAGAGACTCGTAACAGTAAAGTGTAAACGATAAAAAGAATGGCGCTGATAGAATTATTTATGTCAGTATTTTGATAATAACCTCATCTTGTTGCAGATGGCGCGGCAGTATATACAAGTTGATTTGGCTAGACCTTGTTGTATTTTTACTTTTGTATTATGTATTAAATTTAATTTATCGTTTGGTGCTCGACGAAAATTCTAAAAGGTAAATCGTAAACATTTTATTTAATCAATTTTTGTGATGGTGTAGTCCACATTTGATTTGAATATAACTTTTTTATCATTTTAGGACATTTGAAGGTGTGGTTAATTATTGTAGTTTTCATGGGAATGTTATACCGTTATCGTTTGTACTGGGCTTCTACGTGACGGTGGTGATGAACCGGTGGTGGAGTCAGTACACGAGCATTCCTTGGCCCGATTCAATAGCCGTCTTCGTATCCGCTACCATTCATGGACAGGTGAGTACAATGAGGTAAACTGTGACGATCATAGTACATCTAAAAACAACTTTACATACTAACACGTTACAATTTTTCCCTTAGAAGACATGTTAATAACCTTAATAAGTTCCTCTACAGAACAATGAAATTTTGCAATATAACAAAGAAGGTTAAAAATATAAAAATTTGTGGATGTGCTTCGAAATATTTACGCTATCAAATCTTATCATTGGCATCTTAAGTGATAAACGGTATGCGCGATAATTTCCCCGTATCATTCCATTGCTGCTCCGTGGAGCGTCTCAGTACCTACTAACAATGAAATAATTGTTTATAACAAAGGAAGGTCAGAGTGACGGAGCGAGATTGTCCGCAAAGGGCGTCATAAAAGCCAAGGGGGTTTCATATTGATACACATTTATAATTAATTATTATAACTGTGTGACACATTTCCGTTATATTAAAGTTCTATATACAAACCGCAATAACGTAATATGTAGTAGGTACGCCTGTTTTTCAACTTGTATATTACATGGTGTATATAAGTAATGATCCTATCTGTTTACTATTTGTATCCAACCTCCTTATAATGTATATCCTATATACTAACTAAACCTGCATTGATTTAATTACGCTGTTCGTTCTACACCATTTTCAGTGTAGTGAATATAAAATGTGAATGTGTGCTATCGCTTTCGTTGGGAACATTTTTAGGTTATTTTGTAAAAAGAACGTATATAATTATATATGTATGTATCATTAATAATTAATCACGGGTATATACATAAAAACGTGTAATTGATTATCAAGTTACGCATGCCATAATGTTGATTAATATTTTTTATGGAATTTAGAAAAAACACCGTATGTATGAAGTAGTCTATATATTTTTCTCTCAGTTTGTTATTTTTTGATACCAGATTTTAAACTGTAAGGTCATTATGAAGCACCAAAATACCTTTATTGTAATTAAGAAGTATGTGAAAAATTCCAAAACGTGGTAAAATAATTTGAAATGAAAATTAAATTAAAACTCAAAACGCGCTCACGACTTGTATCGCGACTTGTCCTCGTCTATATTTTTTGGAATTTAAAATTTAGGTAAATCAAGCGCAGTTTATACACACACACATATATACATATGTATTATTAAGATTTCTTTTCATAGATTCTCAGCACCTAGGACGCGCCCTCTTGGACCTCCGGTTAATAAACCCTGACTTAAATCATATAAGGCTTAAAGCCTAGACTATTAAATAGGGTGGTAAATTGAAATATAACTGAATGTTGAATCTGCTTGTTTATCATGAAGGTGCATCATAATCATCATAGTATTGAAAGTAAAATAACAGGCTATGTGATACGATATTATAAACATAACGCCAGCCCTCATCCCTCCTTTCGTAACTTCAGGACTTCATAATTTATTATTATACCACCCCGTCAGTTCCTTTACGGGGTAGGTTACTGGGACTTCATAAGATTGCTTTTAAACAGGTCACATCCCTCTCGCGTTACGCAATTCGTTTGACTAACAATTGACATATTATGTATAATGTAATATAGTTGCAATATCCGTTCTGAGAATACTGTATCGAACCAATACTTTATTACAATGGGAGATATAACCAGACGTTTATACAGTGCGTTAGTACGATTGGCGTAGATAACTAACACGCCTAGGTTGGATAATATAATATAATATATAACAAATTATGCAATGTTAGATGCTTACGTATTTATGCCGATCAGTCAAGTGATGTTATTATCGTTTGCTTGTGATTGACTCTATCAGTATTTGTGATAACAAAAAAATCTATTTCCCAGTATCTTGTATCTAAAAATATCTTAAACTTCCGTGCCTGATAGCATGATATGTTAAGTTGAATTTTATGAAACAAACACAAAAAATTTTTTTCTTTTCTCGGAACATAATTATGTATAATCTTAATGATCGGAGCTCTACGGATAATATAATATATGAGTGTAATGTATTTGAATCATATAGCGACTTAAAGAATTATAGCTAACATTATCGAAGATATCTATTTTTGATGAATACCGAAAAACGCTTCGCAATAAAAAAAAATATACCTTTCATAATGATTCACAGATATATATAATAGTGCCGTATTTATATTATCATACATATGTACCTACATACATTTACCTGGAATAATGATGTAAGACATTTATTGAACACAATTAAATTACTTGTGCATTGTTATAGGACGAGCGCGGTCGGCTGATGCGGCGAACTATCGTCCGATACGTTTGTTTGTGTTTGACCATGGTGCTGACGATGATCTCGCCGCGGGTGAAGAAGCGGTTCCCGACACTCGACAACCTTGTGGAAGCTGGTCTGCTTCTCGACAACGAGAAAATTATTCTCGATAATCTGAATCAAAAGTTCCCAAAGCCATCTAAACATTGGTAGGTTTGGTAGGTTTTATATTTGGAGCCTACACAACATATAGCTATACGGTAGTTAGTAGAATCTAAGAAGGTAGCAAAATTCTTGAGGTCGCTGACTTTGATATTGATATTGCTGTAATGGTTTAAACTTTTTCGCCAAATACTTCTCAATAACATTATCCGTATATTTTGCAGTTTCATTTGCATTTGCAACGTCCTTGTCTACAAAAACCACACTTCTATTTTTTATAGAAAACATAAGATTCTTTTACAAAACCAATTACAATATTTTAGGGCTCCGGAAGTTATGTCCGTTCTTATATAAATTTTAGGAAATTTTTGATCAAATGAATTTAATTATGTTACGTTTATTATTATCGTATTGCAGAATTATGCCTTTTCTGTTGGTATTCGTTCGCTAGAAACTTTTTTATTGAAATAGAGCTGGGTCCAAATATGTATAGTGAGTTGATAATTTACATTGCCAATTCGGTCGGGTTTGAGCAAGTTAAATAAATTATTGTCTGAATAAGGAATACTTCTCTAGACACAAAAGCCCATAATGGCCCAACCCTGTAAATCCGATTTGAACTACAACGATTCCTATATCTGTATGATGATTCAATTGGAGTAAGAAGTCGTTTCTGATTCTTTTTCATTTTCAAGAATAAAACGATCCAAACGATTTTATCATGAATTTGCTATAAATGATCTTGAATAGCCAACATAGCTTCGTTAAGACTCTTAGAATTCCTGGATAGTCTGACGGGATTTAGTTTCCACCTCCGCTCTTTATACGTCATCGATAAAAGTTGGTCTTCTTAAATTAGGTACTTGTCGGAAAGAACAAATTTACAAGTATACACGCTTCAAGCATTCAGATGAACATACCCTTCACTTGGCAGACTATGGTTACTGTACGTTCTCATTTTAAAAAGAGACTCGTTTCCAACAGTGGAACGATAAAAGGACTAATTTATAATTACTACGAGTTATTAGTAATTACAGTGGAATTGTAAAGGGTTAAGAAAAAAAAAAAAATTAGTAAAATCTGATAAATCAAAACATCGATAAAATTTGTAATTTATTTTTAGTATGTGTCTAATCGATCTCCAACCCGCATGCTCAGCGTGGAGATTACGGGCATAAACCCCCTTTTGGGTAGGCCTATGTCCAGCAGTGGACTGAGTTAGGATGATGATGGTGATGTGTCTAATATTCAGTTGTAATGACTAAAAGGAATGTGAAATTTCCTTTGATTTTCCGTCGTCTCCACATTGGTTCTTATAATTTGATAATGAGTTGAGTATGGTGCCTGTCTTAAAGCTATTTTAAGCGAAAAAATTCCTTAACCCTAAAATGTCTGTCAACATTTTGAGGTTTACAATGACCAATTGACGCATATTATACAAAAACGAGTTTTTTTATGAGTCTCCAATTATAATATAAGAACTGTTGGTTTTATAACATGACATGTATATAATATATTGTTACTAGCAATTGTATTGCCTCTAATGGTTTTTTTTATAAAAACTACATGCATAATTTTACTTTCAGGCTTCCCATTGTGTGGGCAACTAGTATAGTGACGAGAGCACGTAAAGAGGGTAGAATAAGGGATGACTTCGCCGTTAAAACGATTATTGACGAACTTAATAAATTTAGAGGTCAAGCTGGACTTTTGCTTAGCTATGACACTATAAGCGTGCCGCTTGTATATACACAGGTATGTTTTATTATTAAGGTTCAAATATTGATAATAATATTGCATTCCATATAATCATTTTTCAACGGACAATTATTATTTTTTCCATTGCTGTTATAAGATACTTCAAGCAGCAGTGCCTTCCATAAATGTTCATATTTTATTGCCTATTAAATTGCCTCTCCGAAATAGGAGATGCCTGGAGCATGGCTTATCCAATGAGTGTCTGAAGGAATTTTAGTAATTTCGTGGACTGATTTTTTTCAGGTAGTTACCATAGCTGTTTACTCTTATTTCATAACATCCGCGTTGGGTAGCCAGTGGGTCGATAATAAACTACAGTCGCACAGTTCCACGGTCCATATTAGTGATATTGACCTGTATTTTCCTGTATTCACCACGTTAGAGTTCTTCTTCTACATGGGCTGGTTGAAAGTGGCCGAGTCTCTGATTAACCCGTTCGGCGAAGACGACGACGACTTCGAAGTTAACTGGTTGATAGACCGAGATTTACAGGTGACTTTGTTTTCCTTTTATTTTTCTATGGATTTTTCTAATAGTATGTTACAAATTTTATTAACGGCCAGTGTATTAAGTAACAAAAAGATTTACATAAGTTGTAGGACGTGTAAAACTGACACTGTTATCGACTTATTTTCCTATGATTTTTGGAGTAGTTGTAGGAGAGACATTTATTTTTTGTCATAGGTGTCTTACATGATAGTGGACGAAATGCATCACGAGCACCCTGAGCTGATCCGCGACCAGTACTGGGACGAAGTGTTCCCATCGGAGTTGCCATACACGATCGCCACGGAGAACCAACGCGAAGAGCACCCCGAGCCCTCGACGGCGCGCGTGGCCGTACCGCTGCGCCAGCGCAGCATGGTCACCGTGGCGCCCTCCGCCGTCAAGATCGACGAGATGGCCCCCTCCAACACCGTGAGTTACAAGTTCGCCCCGCCAGAGGTTAGATTCGCCCGTTTTATAAGCATGCTGCACGCTCGGACTCACATTTTGGAGCTTAGCAGTGTGTCGGTGTTCAGGGTTGCCAATACATGTCGTTAGTTTATATAATGTTCATTTTTCTCGCTGTGGGTTTCGGAGTAAAGTATATTTACAGGAAGTTGGCTGTCTAATGTTTCTAATAATTATTTGTACTGTTCTACGGTTGCGGACGTCAGCTAATGGTTTTTGAAGAGGAACAATATGTAATCCTATAATATGTATGTAAACTTTCGCACTCAAAAAATTTAATATCCTTATCATTAATATATATGAGAGTTACATTATAATATGTAATAAAGTAAATTTTTACTAAAACTTCTTGCTTCAATACAAGCAACGTGCAAAATAATTACATTCAGTCAATAAGTATTTATAGTAATATTTAAATATAATAACATTAGGTGCCTGCGTAGGGAATCTATATATTAATACGTGATGCCAAAACTTTGGACCCCTTTTTACGAAAATTGCGCGGACGCAGGAGCATAAAATTTGGC